>JBBYHO010024287.1:0-54633 GCA_038382025.1 Adansonia gregorii
ATTACTCTTAATTAAATAATTAAGAGACATTACTTTAAAGACATAACCTTTCATTATTTTGAAAATGTTCCAACATATAGAAATAATTTTTTTAATACTTCAATATAAATTATTACGTATTAAAATTTATATGCATATAAAATACTTTAAACATGATTATGATGTAATAAACTATATAAACATAATATAAATATATAAAATTATTTTCTTCCATTTATTTTCCTTTTAGTTTTTTTTTATTTATTGAAAAAGTGAAATGCTATTAGGATATGTCCAAATATTGATGTAAAAAAACTTAGTAGACGAATGCTAATTATAAGTTACCAATTACTTGACGTTGTCAAAGGTCGTAAAAAAATAAACTTGACTTAAAGATCACAAAACATTTAGTTCTTACAGTTCTCATTCAAAAAAAATTCTCATTGTAGACTTCAACCCATAATAGTTGTATGATTATTAATTGAGTGTGCTTAAGGGTGATTCTAGTGTGCCAAAAACATTAAAAATAAAAGTGTATTCACATTGTGCAAAAGGCTAATTGGAGTGTTTTATGTATTACAACAGAAGAATAGTATTATATGCCTGCGTATGTATCCGCATCTTTTTTTTTTTTTTTTTGCTGAAGTAACCCTATCTATGCCTCTTGGTACACAGATAATGGCAGTTCCTAGTTAGTTTTGTAATTTACTCATATCACAGCATACTATTAAACCTAAAATATTTGCTGAAATTACGAAGAACAATAGCGTTGGGAAGATTAAAAACTTAAATTTTCTTATTGCCTGTAACAGTATAGCATTATTAGGAATTAGGCCACCTCATCTTCGTGAACTGGTACAGTGTTGGACAAGCTACAGTGTGAAGTTCCAGGATATAAGCTCCATATTAGGCAAATCGGTGGTAAATAAAAGATTAGTGCATTCATTTTGACTCTCCCAACTGAAAGCTCGTCAGAACACTAACTAAAAAATCAAAATGCTATTATAATCTGCAGAATATCATGCCACATATGGTGAATCAGCCGAAAATAAAGTTTCATCATATCAAAATCAAATGAAAGGTAAATAAGCAGAAATACAAATACCCACCAAGCCATTAAAGAGATTCACAAAAACGAATTTATGAAAGCTGTTATGAGTACATTTGTGAATGCATGGATTATTTCCTCACATCCCATTGTACAATTGTGAACCACAAACTTCCTAGCCAACAGCACCCCCTCCCCCCCCAAAAAAAAGGATGTTGCCTAAACAACGACACTCGGAACATGCAGCAGCTCCCAAGTTAAATTTTATCTGGACAACTATAGAGTGATTAATGGACAGGCAAAGTTACTTAGGCACCATAGCTGAAACAAAATCCTGAAGCAAAGCAAAGCAAAGGCTGAAAGAAATTGAGGTGAGCTCCAAATATATCAAGGACAACTAGCGAAACTTATACTAAAACAGAAATCAAAAAGAAAAAGGTGTAAGATAATTCATAGCACTAATAATGATTTAATTATCAAAAAGATAATAAAGTACAAAAATAGTAATTACGAAGATACTAATAGAGTTGGCACCAATTCATTTGTTAAAAATTACTAAAAATTATTGGTGGAAAACATATAACAGAGAAGACATCTTAATCACTTCCTTCCCCTAAAAATAGAGGTGAGTCCTAGTCCTACATTTAAATTAATTTATCTGAACTTTCAAATGATTCTCAACTTATCCTCTCGAGTACCATTATCACGCACCCTATCTCAACCTTACACATTTCCTACTCGACTTGTTACTCAATTAGCTAAAGCTCTATTTCTACTCAATAATGAACGAGACATGCTCAATTATTCATGAGTTCAGCCCAAGTAGCTCACGAGTAGCTTGACTTGTTTAAACCCCTAACGGGAACCAAGCCAAATTCACTTGAAAATTATCAATGTAAATTCAATTGGACCGAACTCAATTGCCAATTGCTAGTGTAGTACATGTGGCAGAAGTTGACTTGAATCAAAGAAGCCTATTTGAACTGCTCATATTGATTCATAAAATTCGACAACATAAATCTAAAATAAATTGAACATGGCGTAAAACTGAATCAATCCAAACAGTCAAAACCCAAAATGATCGAGGTATCGAACCTAAACACACTCTTTTCAGATTGCCAGTTCTGTATCAGCACTGTTAGTTTCAACAATCTTAAATAAGATTTGCTTCAATATCATGAAGTAATGTTGATTGGAAAACAGACCATAAGCACCCCTGACAGATTCAACCACCAAAACGCCCACATTGAAGTATATTAAAATTGACATCATTTTTTCATAAAGCCATAATCTTAAAAGTATTTATTATATTCGTTTTGAGTATGCTCACGTTTAGATGCAATATAAGTTGGTACTAATGAGGGAAATGATTTAGCAAAGATTAAGAAATATGCACTAACCAGAGTCCAATAACCGATTATGAGCATAATTTTCTTGAGGCCGATAATAAGATAGAATGTTCTGAAATGAGATTTAAAATTTTAGATGATGAGTTATTTTTATCTTGGGTTTAATTGATTTGATGAAGTTTTAATTTTTTTTTAAGTTTAGGATTTCAATGTGAAAAGAAAAAAAAAATAACAAGAAGAAGAAGAAGATAGTTGCAATATAAAATTATCAAGTAGGTAAAAATCTGACAATGTTGCCTACTTTTGTCTTAATGGTCAAATCATTGGGGTTAAGCATCAGTAAAAAAAGCATAAGGCATTATGTATCATATAAGCCAAGCATAAAGGATGAAAATGGACTTAATTTTTATTTTATTAATAGCTTTTAAGAAGAGAGAAGGAATATACTAATTTTAATGTGAAATTAAATATCTTTTTATATTTATTTATAGTGTAAATGATAAATAGAGTTATAAGCTATTGTGTTTAAGACAATGTTATTAATATAAATAAATATATTAACGAATCTTAAGGCTTTGTTTGGAAAGGTGAAAAAAATTTCAAAAGATAAAATATTAAAAAAGGAGAAAAGTTAAAAAATGAAATTTTTTTTCATTCCACTAGTGTCCTTGATTGGAAAGATTGAAAAGTAGAAAGAAAAAAATAATTTTCTTTATTTTTATTGTTTGGTATGACTGAAAAATAAGAGAAAAATTTTAAAAAAAATTATATTGTTTTACCATTATATCCTTGATAAATTATAATGAAAAAGAAAAATCTAGAAAATATGGATAATCTTGTAAATATACACACTTAACCCACACTACTTTTATTTTATTTCCTCATTTATTTTTCAATTTAGAGTGATTTGTTTTTGCGAAGAAGTGTAAAAAACGATAATCTTTCTAATTTCCTTCTTCTTACTTTTCTTTCCAACAAAGCACACTTAGAATTCATTTTCATTCCACATTTCTGCCATTCACTATATATCTTTTCACTTTTTCACCCAACTAAGCACATCCTAAAAGAATGTTCTTAGAGATTAATTAGCAAAATCCATTTTAAAATGTATTCAAATAATAATATAATAGCCTTAAAAGAATGCCTTAAGAGCATCGATTAGCAAAATTCAATTTAAAATATACTCAAATAAATTTTTGTTGTCATTCCAAAACAAAGGAATAAAAAATACTATAGATTTTAATGTTCCTAGAATTTTTATTGGAGGAATGGGTATTCCTTTTTATCATTTTTTCGGTCTTTAAATATATGTTCACAATTCATAGGTGGTTACATATGTAAGTTTTTTGGACTTGAGGGCTGATATTTATTCCAAATGGCTTACTCACCTCCTTTAGGAGTTGGTTTTACCCAGACAAACATTTGATCCTAGCGTTTATATCACAGGTTAGAATTTTAGCCTACCAAACAACACAGTTTTAGGTTAGAAATACTTTTTTATATGCTTAAGTCAACCTAAAAGTAATTAAAGAGAAAACTATGTCTATGTACAATGAATTCCTGAAAGCACTAAAAACTAAAGGTTTCTAGAGCAAAAGTAGTAAAAACAAAACACAAAGAAAATTAAAAGATGATCCCTTATATTACTCGCGAGTGAGATGGATAATGTACGATACAAATAAAGCTAAACGAGGCCTTTATTTAGTTAAATCCATGTCACAATTTTCTAATTTACTGATAAGTGTACGACTTTTAACACACCTTCACAAAATATCAACAATCTTTAAAAAGTTGGAAATTGGATTTTGAAGTCTAAAAGAAGCTAGAAACTATAGCAGCTAGACTATTTGACTTAGTCTTCATGCTTTCAGATCCTTCAAGTACATTTTGTCTTCTAAGGCCTTTTAGAGTGCTCCAACTATTAGGCCTATCCTAGTGGGTCAAAATGCTTCCTATGACATCCTGATTACGAAGTTGATATGTGCATCTCAAACCTAGACAGGTACATGTAGGTCGTGACATTCTCCCTCACCTATTATAAAGCTTCATGCATCCTTTGAGTGGAACTAATCAATTCGAACTTAAAACTACCATAATGCCTTAACTAGTTCCTAATTTTCTTCATTGTTGTGTATTCCCTTTTATTGGACAAAGTACTCATGCGTTAGCTTGTAGTTTTTTTATCATGTTGCCTAATTAGCAGGTATACATTATATATCTTCGTCATAGAAGGCCTTCATTGTTGGATAACATCCATGATCATGCATATAAAGATAAGCATAAAGATAATCGAAAACAAATCTAATGCAACAAAAATTGAAACAAGGAAACACTTGGATTCAATAGGATTTTCAAGTGGAGACTTACATGTGACTGGATTAACAATTAAAAAATATTTTCAAACATATGATAGAGACTATACCTACATAAAGACTTATAACTTTGAGATTGTCATTCCTTGCATAACAAAAAGATTGGCATGATCACGTCAAGATTCCCCTAAGGTTTTGAAAAGCATAAATGTCTTTCCTCTAATAATGATCCATACAAACAAAAATTAAAGCCTTTAGAGTTTTGGGGATTCACTTATTCTAGCAAGCTGATCTTTCTGGATTGTAATCAAAAGGTTAATTTTATTGTTTTCTTTTCTTCTCAAGAACAAAGGTTAATAAGCTTTAACGTAAAACAAGAAAACTGAAGAAAACTAAGATGCAACAATTGCAGTTTTTTTTCTCACAACTATTCAAGAATAATTCTTAGTAGCCAAATTTTGAAATATCAAGAAGAAAACATAAAGAAAAGGTACGGCTACATTTATAAGCCTTGGCCGAATAAAGGTAATCCAAGAACAAAGGTGGCGGCATACTAGGTTAAATCTTGATACCATATCTTTTATTATATTATATATATAATATTATTTATAAGATTAGCCCATATGTCACATTAACTAACTTGGCCTACCACATTGGCCTTGGAATCCAATTCTTTTTAATTAATATTAAATATAAATTAATGAAGTAAAACATTTAATATGTTGTGGGGCCATTGGACCATGCCACTAATTCTTAATGTCATTAAGCCAATTTACCTTAGTTAATATGTGATAAGAAATGGTCCAAGAAACCAATTTTTTACCCATGCAATAATTTGGATGGTCAAAGATTAGAAAACCAGATTTAATTTTTAATTAATTCTTCTTACTTAAGTAAAATGTTTCACACTCATAATCTTTAATAATGTTATCATAAACACTAATTCAAATCAAGGCATGATGTTCAAATAATCCATTGTTCAATCAATAATCAAATTTTCAACAATTCAAACTCTTTCAAGTTGTCCAAATGTAATTTAGCTAAATCATTATTTGTCTTCACAAGACAACCACATCCTCTTTGTAATATTATGACATCTAAATTTTGATTTCGCAAATCCTATTATGCCATAATCTTTTTCAATTGAACTCTTTAATTAAGTCCTCCAAATTTATTTTTTTTTTCAAGTAAGTCTAGCTTAATTGAAGCCCAAGTTTAATCTAACAATATTATCCTATTATGTGCGACCCATTAAGTTCCTAACATTTTTGCAATGAATATAAATTAATCTCATTAGCTATATTCATAGATTACGAGTAGGATATAGTAAACCATATGACAATCTAAATGTTTTATAGTCAAGATGACCTCTTTGAATCCTTTAAGTAACCATTCTATAAACGTAATCATTTCACCAAATATCTCAGAAAAATCATAAGCATAGTGTAGTGCCTACTTATGTATCATCCATGCCAATTCTTTCACTATTTGGTTAACCCCATGAATTTAAAGGAATAATTTATTCCAAATTTATCATGTGTTAGCCAGCAGCTTTACGAAATTAACCACAGCTAATAATTAAATAAGATATGTTTCTAGTGTCGCTTGAAGTTGTGATTTGGATTATTCATCAACCTTCGTATGCTTTATGCCATGCCTAAACCGCCCTACCTTTGGCATCAATCAAAGTAGACCTATTTGTAATAAGTTTTGTGCATGACACTCCCTATACAAGATGACCTGGTATCATAAGTTTGAGGACTATTTACACGGTTGGCATATGAGAACTTTTTCATAGACATTTGAGTAACTAATACAAAATAGAGTTCTCATAGGGGCTGTGTTTAGAAAGATTGTAAAACAAAACAAATGCCCCATGCTTCGTAAGTATTTTTTATATTTCAACCCATGAAACTAGTTTTTTATTGCAGAAGTAGAAAGGAATAACACGTACAAGTGCTCAAGCATGCTAAATGCCCTGTCTTGCCAATAAAATAACTAAGAACATTTTTAGGAATATGACTTTGATAAATAAGTATCCCATAATTGTCATGTCACAAACATGAAAAAAAACGTTATACCCTTTTATTAAGTGATAGGTTTGCATTCTTAACTGCATATTCATTATCCAATGTAATTGGCTCAAGGGCACATCATAACATTCACTCCTATAGGTATGTATTGAAACTTGCCCCTGGTTGGATCTTTCTGATCTTCATGGAATGGCTTAAGCTTGTTGACATTAAACACTAGATACACTTTAAGCTTTAAGAACAAGTTAAGTTTTTAGACCACCTTACCTACTTACTTTAGAACTTTAAAAGGTCCTCAGTATCTTTGCACAAGCCCTGTGTGCACGTCTTGGTGACAACACTTAATAGTTTAACAAAATCTAACTTTGCAACCTAAAACTACATGTCTTTATGCTTTCATTGTTTCGTTGCCTTATGTGAAGAAGTCCTAGTCAAGTCAATCTACTCTTGCCACTCTTTGGCAAATTAGTTAGATTCAACCTTTCATAGCTTGCTATAGCAGCATTAGGCGTAAATGGCTGTCGCCTAACCAATCTCAAACAAACCCATAATTGAAGCTTCACACAACTACAAGTCATAAAAAAATTATGCCTCATCCAATAATTTTGGCCAATAATTCTATGTTGCATTCATGTAGTGCTTGAGATACCTTCACTGAAACATTCATTTTGCCAATCTGGTCATCAGCTCACTAGTAGAAAAGTTCCATTTAGACCTAAATAACTTGAATAACTCTATCCAAAATAGTCTAGTAAATCACCTATCCCATCACTAACAATGATCTATAATATTCCTCAATACTTTTTTACATTCTTTAAAAACATTTAAGCTACTTCCTTCGCTAGGCACTCATTGGCTGCTAGAATAAAAGTCTTATATTTGGAAATCTATCCACCATTACCGTAGTTCATCCAAACCCATCCGATTAAGGCAACCCCAGTATGAAATCCATGGATTGGCTCTCCTATGGGCATTTTAGTATGGATAATGATTATAAGAATACAACAACATCTTTAGGTCTTGTTGGCACATAAAACAAGTCTTCACATAGGCATCACAATCATCTTGTAAGTGTTGCTAACAGTAATAGTCTTTTAAAGAAGCTTTCAGTTAGACCATGCACCACTGCTCTATCTTATTAAGATCTAACTCTCTAATGCCACCAACTGTCCATCTTGCATCAGTACTTTTCCATTAGCAAAGTTTGATGCATCAGCCTTAACAACTTTTGCAGGCATTACATCTCTAAAGAACTATAACATCTTTAGAACCTCTAATGTTTTTGTACATGTGCTTTTGAGGCACATTAAACTTTAAGACAACTAAGTAGGTGTCTTTATCCCTACATGCACCTTTGACTAGTTGGATTGTAAATAGCTACATAGGTCTAACACTCGACTCTCAATTTACCAGCATAATGAATTTTTAAGGTTATATGCAATTAACAAAATGTTATATAGAGAGTATTAATTTGACCAAGGAAATTTAAGCCAACCACTAAGTCATAACCATAAAATGGTATTACCTCAATAGTTTCCTTACCTTTCTAGTCTCCAAGTTGTAACTCCACTCATTATGCCGTACCTATGACCGAAACAACTTTAAAGTTATCTATCTTCTTACACTTGTGCCCAAGCTTTTTGTTAGCCTTCTCAGAGTTGAATATGTTAAATGCTCTTATGTCAGTTGGAGCACTTATATATTGTGATGGTAATGCCTACATTTGCTTTCCTCATCTAATGGCTTTAATAGAACTTTTAATGGAACCAAGCTTCAATGTCTTGTTTTCTAGCTTGTCAACTTCTTTGGTGATGGTAGACAATTTGATTCTCTTTAAATAGTCATGCATTAAGTGCAAACCATCACATAAAAAGCATCACCATTGGCTATCTATCTTTCTTCTTATTCAACTGCTTGCTAGACTTTCACTTCCCTATCGATGGTTTCCATTGCCATATTTAGATTGTCAGTCATTGCCTCGTCCACCTTGGTCCTTGCCCTTGGGCTTGGAAGACTCAAGCTTTTCTCACTTTCTAAGATTGAGCTTGATCAAAGACTTAATTGTAGTCATGGCTTTGGTTAGATCTTAAACACCTCTTTATAGCAACTCTTGTTTTGTAAATAACATCTTATTCTCCCCTAGATTTGAATTTGGATTATAAGTTCACTAAACTCCCGCATATATTCCTAAATTGTGCCTTGATGCATTACCCATTATAGCTTTGCATACAACTTATCTCTACATACTTTGGGTACAATTGCTACCTAAACTTATTTTGGAACTTCTCTTAGGTTTTAATAGTTGTACTTGCATGCCTCTCATTGCTTCACCTATGACATCACTATAAGAGAGCTAAATTTATAAAATACATTAAAGCAATATTTACCTTAGTAGCATCATGTATGATGTCCATTACATGGAAATAATAATCCATCCCACACAAGAAGTTTTAAACATCTTTTGCAAAAGTGTCCCCTTTGAAATCTTTGAGTTTTAAGATATTCATCTTATGCTTGGGTATCATAGTTGGCATGCCAACCCCATTACTACATAATAAAAACTCCCTTTGAGCTCTTCCGTTTCATTATTTCCTTTTGCATATCCATCATCATTACTTCTAGAGTATCATTCTACTTCTTGGGCATCTCTATCACATTGTTAAGAGCATAATGCATCCCTTCCTTGAGCTCTTCACCCATGGAATCTAGCTTTTCAAGGTAATTTTTTTACCTCCTTAAACTTATCCTACATATCCCCAACAATCACTTCAAGTTTGGCTAGCATAGCAACCATCCATGGCTGCTGTAAGCCTTCCATTAAACTAGCCTTTTCGGCTCTCTCACAAGTATCTAGGACCTCAAGTGTTTGGTTTTCTACTTGAGACTTCATTTTTATATTAGCACCATTAATAAGCCATGAACTCTACGACCAACTGTCATAAGTTTTGAACTTTAGCCTAGCAAATCAAGCAAACTTTGATTGGAAATTGCTTTCTTATATGCCTAAGTCAGGTTTCAAATGATCCATGGAAAAATCTATGCAAAGCGAATTCCTTGAGGCAGTAAAACTGAAAGTTATTTATGCAAAGAGAGTAAAAATATAACATAGAAGAATGCAAATAATACTTCTTTATATTATTAAAGAATGAAATAACTAATGGATGATAAAACTTGGCATAATACAAAGTTGAGAAAGATTCTATTTATAGTTAAATTCCCTTTACAGAATTCTTTCATATAATGACTAATGTATGATTTACAATACACATATACCAAAAATATCTAAAATCTTAAATGAAGTTGGAAACTGGACTCTAGCATCCCTAAGGAAACTAAAAACTGTGGCTATTGGATTGTTTGAATTGGTTTCTAGGTTTTTTAGTCCTTCTAAGCAGAATTTGGTTTCTAAAGCCTCCTAGAATGCTCTAGGTATTGCACCTGTCATGGTCAAGATACTCCTTGTAGCTCAAATCTTGATTATGATCAAGATATAATATTGTCATGTTTGGTTCACTAACAATATGATATTTTTAATTATCATTTTTCTAAATACTCTAATACAAAAAAGGAACATATATTCAGTCAATTTCTTCTTTAACAAAACAAAATATCATTTCGTTAAACTAAAGTAAGAATTTTCTTTTATGTAGTTCAATATCTAACAAATTATTAACCATCATTCGAGAAATGCAATAAAAATTTTCCACAATAGTAGAAGTGAAAATAATGAGCAAAATAATAAAAATATTTATCTTCAATATGCAAAAAAAAATGTAAAAATTATCAACCAAACTAAAATTTTTAAAGTATTTTTATTTGTAAAAACTAAAAAATGGATGTTTCTCTTCAAGCTCCATGCAGTATTATTTACATTACAACCCTTGAAAAAAGGGATTATAATTGAATAGAACAAAGGATGTTGAGACAAAAGCAACTTCATTTCTACGTAGTGGAAAAATGGCAGATTCTGATAGCCATAGTCAATCATGTCCTTCAAGTTGCATGTTGCTTTCTACCACATTGTTTCAAACAAAATTTTACCGTAACATGCATGTGATTTGGAACATTGATTCAATTATTGAATTGTAAATAGTCATTGGTTTAGTCGATACATAGTAATTTATCTATACTTCTTCCTTCTATGTGAAATCAATTTCTTTCTATATGAAATAACTAGATAATTTAGGAAGAAGAAACCTCACTAAGAATTCAAATTAACCCGTATTGTATTATACGAATGCAATATATTTTTTATTTATTAAACTCTTATTATACTTTTCTCTTATAATTAAACTTTTCAATTTTGATTAATAAAAAATAAATAATAATAATAATAATAATATCACAAATATTAAAAAAAACAAACTAATCTTTCTGAATCTACCTAGCATCTTCAAATAACCATGGAGTGGTAAAAGAGTGAAACTAAAAATTGATTTGGTTTTGTGGTAATTCTTTGCAATTATTTACAATATAATAGATTAGAAAAATGAGTAATAGAGGCATAATAGACACAAAATTAAGATCATCATTGGAATATAGATACCTGAGATGAAATTAAGGTTCGTCCGAAATAATAAAAATTTTGAAAATTCAAAATACAATATTTCTGTCTAAAATGTCAAATGAATCAACATGGACATGCTCAGGAAAAAATGTTCAAAATATAAAATTCCAGTTTCTTCTACCCAAAAAAAAAAAAAAAAACACCAGTTACTACACCCAATAAAATGTGTTTGATGTCACATAAGAAATGACCGATCCACCCCACACCACAATCAGATCATGTCTTTGGCCAACTTGTATATCTTTTCGAATTTCAAGTGCTAGAGATAATTATGATCAATTAATACAAATAATTATGATAGCTGTAAGAAAAAAAAGTTAATGAAATAATCCAAACAAATAAAACTATTCAATAAAACAGCCGTTCCATGTACACACTCGTTACTCTGCTAAACAAAGTACGGAATAAAATCTTTGATAATCAAAACCATAAAAATTAGTCATGTACTTTGGAACTATCAAGATCAAATATTATCCCAATTAATTTGCTAGACTAAAATATATGACAGGAATCTACCTTGTCAAACGTATACGTATATTTATTTACATGCAGCTTCACCTCCTTCCTAATTCTATATCATCTAATCTAGAGCTTGGGTCTGAAAAGTTATCACCATTTGATCGCAGTGTTTGATTTACAACGTGAATCTCCATGGTCTGCATCGTGAGTGCATTTGTTGTCTGAGCCGCATCTCTATGGGTATTTGACTCCGCAAGCAATGCATCAAAATAAGCGTAAGGGCCCCATCCTGTTGTGACAAGGAGAAAGGAAACTCGGGATAAATCTGGATTCAGTAAAGATATTGTAATGATTCAGAAATATGAATAAATCTTTTCAAGTTCTTTATTGTTCACACTGAAATTGCTTCAGAGATTTCCCTATGCTTTGTATGAACAATCTATTATTTTCTGCAGATGATGACGATGAAAATCTGTTTCTTCGACATCTTCGATTCTAATTATTGATTCCATAGACTATAGAGGCCATTTAAATGTGCAAAATCCAGAGTTCGGATGAATGAATATGATAGTATTTCATTTATAGACCAGGGATTGAGGAAATTGAGGCTCCAACCGCTGTACGAAACTTGGTGACTTCTCACTTTTATCATGCTATGAACTTGAGACAAAAAAAAAAAAAAAGCAGGGAGTGGCGATGACTGAACGTATTTCCAACTAATCAGATAAATATAATATCATGAGATCAAATTTCATGTCCCTTCGAGACTAGGAAATGGGATGGGAGGCTATAAACACTGCATAATGAACCTCTCAAATTAAGGGAGAACTGGTAATTTGATATATAAAAATGCATGAAAGGTCAAAGAGAAGAAGACTTTACCGTCATCGTCATATGGGTTTGGGAAGAACTGCCGGTAGCAAAATGCTGCCACGACAAGGCCTGTGGCAATTAATTAAAACAATTTAAATTAACTAATTTTAAAAAAATTATGTATGTATCAACCAAATTTGTACCGAGATATAAAAGGAAAAAAAATAACATACCAAGGAAACCACCCGCAAAGACATCATTCCAATGATGCCAATAGTCATCAACTCGAGAAATGGCAACAAGAGATGCAGCCAGCAGAGGAAGGATAATGATGCAGAGTTTGGCTATGTGGCCTTTGCGATCAAATACTTTGATTTTTCCAGATAAGTAGAGTGAAAGAAAACCTAACCCTGCAAAAGACCCTGCACATCAAATTGAAACTGCAATCCATCAAACAAGTTGATGTTTGGCACCTCCAGTTGTTGAATAGTAATTCGGCAATACTTAATTTCTTGATCTTTTCCTTCAACTCTAGTCAAATGTTATGCACAGTCTCTTTAAAAATTTGTTAATACAAGGGTAGGCGCATTTGTAAAATATAACCAAAATATTGTGCTAATGTAGCTCAGCCGCATTTGACTGCTCAATGTATAGCACAAACGAAGAGAGCAATGAGCAATGCTTACAGGATGAATGACCGCTTGGGAAGCTCTTATGTCCTTCCTTTATGTCAGCTTTGTTGCCATGACAGACTACATTGCCCCATTGATCATAAAACTATAAGAGAAAAAGAATATACAAAAAGGACTACTAATTATTCAGTAATGGAGTACTTCCGAGAAATTGCTGAGTAAATTTGACCATCAATAAACATTCACACCTAAATTAACCATGCAAAATGGAAAAAAGAAAAATGTTTTACGATATTCCATTTTCATTTGCAACTTAAAACAATCAAAACTTGGTGTACAGTAAATGTTTTCTCCGTTAAGAAAAGAACTTACATCCTTTCCATCAGGAAAGCAACGCCAGAAAAAATCTGGTCGTGGCCGACCAACTGCATTTTTTATTGCATCCGTGATAACACCAGTAATCAACACAGCAAACAGGAGGCCTGCCCTTGTACATCAAGGTAGACAAGTCAAGTCATTAAATAAACAAGCATATGTGTTTCCATTGGCTGGCTAGTGTATATGTATTGCATTGTCTAGTATTTTGTATAGAAATATTTTGGCTACAAAATATCATTACCTAAAACGCTATGGTGCAGATCATAGACATCTTTCCTCCGATGATAGACAAAAAGAAATACACAGATTGGTAGCAACACAGCGTACATCTGATCAAATAAAGGGGACATGAGTCCTGTTCATACTTTTCTACAGAAGCAAAATAGCACAAAATGCCATCTAAATGTCAACGTGAAAGTATTATAACTCTGGCTTGTGTTTGCTCTTCGTCTTCTGAGAAATTCTTGGGCAGCTTGTTATAATTAATCAAGCGAAAAACAATCTATCGTTAGACAAGAAAACTATTAGTAGTAACTTACAGGAACAGCCCACACCGGCACGGTGTTGTCTTTCATGGGATACTTGAGATCGGTCATCATATCCTTTCCAACAAAACGGTAAAATGGATGGATGATAAATAGAACAACTTCTATTATTGCAAGAAGCATCAGTATTAGCCAATCATGTAAGTGATTCCTTGCAACTTTGGCTCCATGTGTTTTGATAGGGTGTCTACCAAGCTCAACCTGCCTAGTTCTCCTTGTCTGTGCCTGCTGCTGCTGTTGTCGCCACTGTTTAAAATGCAGAACGAGGTTCAAACTCCAAGATTAGACACCGATATGTTGGGGGAAAAGGAAAATTAAAAAACAGGGCAGACGAGAGGTCATAATTTATAAGCATACCATGTTCCATCGTAAGAATTAGATAGAAATGCTTCAAGTGTTAAATAAAAATATAAACTAAAGACTTAAAAAACCTTATAGTATTATCCACTAGTTCTAATTTTTTAAATTTAATCTTTTTATAAGCACTATATAATTGGGGAGAAGATTCGCATTTGGGAGGTAACACTTGCTTAGGACCAATATCTTCAATTTTTTTTTTTCAATTTAGTCCTTAGAACATTTTTTGTTGAATATATACTTAACGAACTCTATCTAAGTTTTTTTTTTTCTTTTTCTCCCCACAAAAATCAAGGATATTCATTTCCAATATATTGTGTTGACAATAGAGATCTGTAGGAAATTAATAAGATACCTACTCTAATATTAACTTAAAGTCTCGAAATCCATTTATCAATACTAGTTTCACATTCTAGTTAGTTTCCAAAATTACATGTTAATTCATATCTTAAATCTAAACTATATATATCTCTAATTGTGTTTATGTGAAATTTTATTTTATAAAAAATAGAATTCTAACCCAACTCATTTTAAGTACTAAATAATGCTAATAGTCATAAGAATAGGCTAATAAATTTGGGTCCATGTGATTCCACGCATATTCCATCAAAATTAATCAATATTGATATGATTTGATAATTGATACCAACGTGAAATGGATACAATTCTAGAAAAACGAATTAAATCACCAAAACAAATAAAGAAACTCGAAAGTATAAAATCAAGCAAATCATGAAAAATGATTCCCCAAAACATTTGTGTGAACTTATGACAGTAAGGCTTGAAAATGATTAAATTTGGGAAGATAAATAGAAGCATTATTGCACAGAGATACTATGTCAATCAAATTGTTTCCTTCCTTTTATTGCTTGTCTTCTTTTTATCTTTCCCATTTGCTACTACAAATTAATTATCAATGTCTGCAAATCTGCAAAATTTTCATATTAACTTTCACTTCCATTTTTTGGTTAGTAAACTTTCCACCTATAGCCATTAACGTGTAAGTAAAGATTGACGAACAAAAATGCGATGGCGGCCCGATTTCATCCGATTTCTAGTTTCTACCAGCGGCACAAATCGCTTTCAAAGCCTGGAAAATACTATAACTTAAAGCCAATGGTTAAGCATATGCCCTTTTATGTTCGTTTTACTTTTCGTGCCACAACGATCCTCATAAATCTGCAAACATTATGACTCGAAACAGACAAACAAAAGGATTAAGCAGAAATTTCACCCACATAAGAGGCTGTAGAGGCAAAAGCGTTGGTTCTTAGAACTTTTCCTGCCTAAGCGCAGAGGCCTTACCGGCCATAGGATTCTCTGTTCCAGCAACTGCACCTTACGGTAAAGGAAAAAAAAATCTGCATAGCATTATTTTCATAGTTTCTGAAGGAAGGATTCAGGGTTGAATTAATCCTCTTTTCTCCAATAACAAAAACAGATAGGAACTATTGTTACATATTAGTATATATCTTAACTAGCCATGATCATACGTACAAAAATTATATGTTTTTTAATCAACCAAAAAAACTTAATGATTCTGACAAATCTAGCGTCGGCACAGAAGCAGTAATAACGAAGAAAAGAAACTTTTTCCAAGCAGTAGAGAGAGAGAGAGAGAGAGAGAGAGAGAGAGAGAGAGAGATCATAGTAGGAAAACTAACCTGGAAGAGACGGTGGAAATTGAGAAAAGAGAAAACTGATCCGAGTTTGGTCCAAGCCATGGACTAGTCAATTTCTAACACCAACAACAAAGAGTTCCCTGGAAAAAGGAGCATGCAATTATATATATTTCAAGATATTTGAAAAGTGAAGACATATTAGAGAAAAAAAAATGGAAAAACAAAGCAACAGAATCTTATCCTCCAACTTCGAAGCAAAAATAAATAATAAAAAAGAGTTTTTTCGTCAAAAAGACGAGGAAATCCAAAGGGGCAAAATCAAAGGAAAAGCAAACTTCCCGTATAATATAACACATACGTAGTCGTAATGTTTATGTGTTCCTATTTTCCCTGGAAATTTTAGATTTTTTTCCCCCAGGAAACAGAACTACTGATCACCCAACTATCTTCTTTACTTGAAATGATTTCTCAGTGGGTTGAAAATTAGATAGAAAGACAAGCACTGAACAGGAGAGGGAGGGGGCTTTGAAAAGATATGAAATAGGCGGGTGACGGTTAAGCTTTGACAGGCTACAAGAAAATATCATTAATAAAGGAAAACGACATTTTGATTCTTTTCTAATTTGCTTTGTTTTGATTATTCAGAGAATTAGAGTAATAATGGAAGGGTAAGGGTCAAAAGTGAGGCGTCAGTCCAACGCTCTAGTTTTGTTGACTATTACCGGTTCTCGTATGAAGTTGTTCGATCTTTGCGTTTTTCTCCGGATGTTTCTATTGTAATTGACGCGTCGGACCAATTCCCGTAAACAGCTTGCATGCGCGCATCACACTATCTTTGCCAACAAACTGCTAATCTTTTCGATTAAAATGCTTATTTAAAGATTTAATATTTATCCAATTTTTTTAATTTTATAAGTCAGCTTATTTGATTTTCTTTTTTTTTTTAAAAAAAGGACAATCTTTTCTTCATTTTACAAAATTTAATATATATTGATGACATCATTCTTAAGCTATGAATACTATAAACTAATTTTTTTAATCCGTGAGGTGCACATGGTTTTTTTCATCTGTATTTGTTTTATAATTTTAAAATTACTTCAAATTAGGTTAATTTTTATACTCCGTTAATAAAAAATACATTTTTACTGATTTATTATATATTATCATAAATTCATAAATGTCAAAGTACAATTAGATCATAGTTTGCAAATATTGTATCAAAAAACCATACTTATTCATCTATATACACAAATTACAAAATCAATATGATACTCAGCCTGCAAAGTATAATTCAACCTTAGGAGTTGGGAGAAGTATACTTAAACTACTTTATATACCACGGCAATTACTAAAACAGAAAAGACAGGTTAAAGTCTTGGTTCAGTCCCCAGTTAAAAGAATAATTTAGTTCTTTTATTATTTTAATATTTTAATCTTTATATTTTTGAAAATTTTATAAACTAATAAATTGGCTAACGGTTGTAAGCGAAAATTATTAATATGATAACATATCATGTTGATGTGGAATTCTTGTACTCTGAAGGAAATGCAAATTAGTCCCTATACTCCAAATTTACGTAATTTAATCTTTGTGCTTTTGATATTAGAGTAAAAAAGTAAAATTATTAACGATGTGAATAATTTTTGTTAAAATAATGATGTTACAAGGTTACTTCTGATCATATGATGACATAACACGTTAAATATTGATAAAAGATTTAAAATTTTAATTTTTCTGCTGATAAAAAAAAACCAAAAATTTTTGGTAAATAGACGGTACATTAATATATATACCAAAATTATTTTTTGCTGACATGAAAAATGAAAAAAACCAAATCTTAAAAAAATATTTTTACTAATATCTTGAGTGAAATAAAATTTATTTTTAAAGGGAATTATTATTTTTAACCCAAATATTTTTTTGTTCAATCCTTTAACCCGATAATCATTATACTTTTTAAAGACTTTATGCATTTATTGGAAATTCATTACATATTAATCCCAAGCCATATACGAAAAAAATTATCAAGGACCTTCCAAAGAACGAGACAAAGAAATGGCATTGAGTTTGGTAAGTATACTATCTATTCAATAAAAAAATTTGGTTTTACTTTTAAATTTTTTACTTATATTAATATACTATCTATTCACAAAAAAAAATGGTTTTATTTTTTATTTTTTTGCATTAACAAAAAAATTAATTTTTTAAATTTCATGTCAGCATTTAACATGTCACATCAATGTTTAACTAAAAATCAACTTGTCACATCATTATTTTAATACAAAATATTAACATCGTTAATAATTATACTTTTTTGCTTCACTATAAAAAAATAAGAATTAAATTATATAAATTTAGAGTACAAGGACTAAATTACACTTTCCCAACAGTAAGGAATTCCATGTTAGCATGACAAGTCATCAAACTAAGGGTTTTTATTTTCAATTGTTAGCCAATTTACTATTTTAAAACATTTCTAAAGGTACAAGGACTAAAATACTGAGTTTAATAGTAAATGGACTAAATTGCTTTCTTAACTATAATATAGGGACTAAACAAGGACTTTATCCGAAAAAAAAGTTTATAAAATGTATTAAAATATTCAATCAAATAGAAATATTATGCATTAAAATTAGTAAAGTGATTTAAACTCTATTTAGTAACTAATTAGAATATAAACTTCTTGATGGTAAGATTTAACTTTAATTAGTTTAGGTCCCTAATCTAGTCTTTAAATTGCATTTGCACCATCATATGGTAATTATCAGAAACTAAAAGAAATAGACTAGAAAGTTTATATGGATTATTCATCCTTGTGCTTTGGAGCAAGGTCATTCATCTTGATCAACTATATAGATGTATATTCTTTAATTAGTTTTTACGTGTGAGATCAAAGCTTGGCACTTTAGCCTTATTCTTTCAGTTCATGCAATATGCTTCAAGAAAGTAAAAAATTAATCATACATCAAAACATGTTTTTAATGAGTATGCTTTGCTTTTTGTTTGGATCTTTTGTGTATAATTATCATGAAATTCTTGATTAATCTCTTATAAAATTTAAAATTAATATAGCACTTTTGTAGATTGTTGATCTATTTGTATTTATGAACTCTAAGATTAGAGGAAAATTGATTAGATAAGATAATTTATAGCATACTTAAAATGGATCTGATACAAGTTTAATAAAATCATGAAATCTTGATCGTTGATGATGATTTTTGTGATTTTTTTTATAGAATTACTGCATGAGTTATGTGAATTTTTTTGCTAAATCATAAAATATGATGTTAATTGCATTAAATATGATCTATAATACATGAAAAAAAGGCGAAAAGAGTACAAACCCTAAGAGTCTAGAAAAACCCAGTTTGGTTAGCTATGACTTAGTTGGTGAAGAAAAAAGGAGCACTTACATCCTAGTCAAAACCTATGTGCCTTAGGTTGCACGTAGGATGTGTATGGCACAATTTTGGAGCCATTGAGGTTTTTTTTCTAGACACTATGTTTAATATTTTTGTTTTACTATAATTTTTATGAAATTTTAAGAATAGAAAAAATATTTATTATTAATATTTATTTCTTAACTAAATTATAAATTTGTTTTTGCCTGAAATTCTATGATTTTATTTCATGATAAAATATTTTGGCATGTTGGAATATTTTTGCAATATGAACTTTCCTTGTAAAACGTTCAAAATTTCACGCTCTTAACCTAAGTCTATGTGCATAGTTTCATTATCAAGCTTTTTTTGTTGATTACAATATTAATGTGAGCGTTCAATAGTCATCAAATAAATACATCCTAATCTTATGCAAAATTTCATGTGATCAAAGTTAGCATGTCATGGAATGTGTAAATGAATCATGATTGTGAATTATGTTATGACATGATAAGTTGTAATTCCACTATCGTATATAAATTCTTACCACATAAGGAAGTAATGTCATATTTACGAATCTAAATCACTAGCATGAAATTAGTTACAACATCTTAAGTGATATGATTTGGGTCAATTAATAGTTATTTAAAATAAATATTTTGCTTTTAAATAACTTTGTATGGTAAATGACATTCAAAAAGTTAAAACATCAAATTGGTTATTTGGCCCTACAAGGAAGTAATTGATTTCATAAAATGATTAAAGAATAAAACAATATAACATCAAAATGAAATTTTTCTAGGCTCAAAGTATGAATTATTTAATTTTGATGTTTAAAGTTATTGTTTTGTCTTTAAACTTTTGTAAATTTATATACATGATGCTTCTTTATCCATAAAAAGATTTGAATTTACATTTGAATGTAAGTTTTTTTTATTCAATTAAAATATTAATTCCTTGCAAATTTTATTTTTGGGTTTTATAGCTTTATCTACTGTTTTAAATAATAAGGCTCTACTAGAATTCTATTGCTAAATAGTGATGAAAATTTTTCTAATTTGAAGAAGAAAAGTAAGCTATTTCCTAAGTGTAAAAACCTTGACTTAGCACTTTGTATGGATAAGCCCTTCCTTAACAAATTAAATGTGCAATAAAAAGGGATTTTTATATAGTGAGAGAAATATAATCACTTAAGTATGATATACGTCAAATCCTACATTAGTAAGTCTATTTAAGGATCGATCCCCAATTTTGATGATGTCAAGGATTATTTGGAAGCCATTAAGAATCAGTTTGTTAAATCTAACAATGTTTTGGTTGCCACTCTAATGACAAGGCTTTCGAGAATGAAACATAACAATTTTAAATGTGCATATCAACACATTATAGAAATGAGAGACATTGTTGCTAAATTATGAACCTTATCACTTTTATATTAAACCAGTATGAATTATTCAAAATATCATATAACAAACAAAAGAAAAAAATAGTCGATTAATGAATTTTTAACTACATGTGTTTAAGAGGAAGAAAGATTGAAAAATAAAAAACTAGATTTAGCTTTTCTAGTGACTCATGATAAGAAAGTTGACAAGAAAGATAAAATTGTTTTGAAGGTCAAAAATGAAAGAAAGGTACCAACACAAAAAAAAATGGTATTAAATGCTTTTTTTACAAGAAACCTAGACACATTAATAAAGAATGCCTAAGTATAAGAAATGACTTAAGAAAAATGATAAACTCACTTCTTTGATATGTTACGAATATTTATTGTTGATGTTCCTCATAATACATAGTGGTTAGACTCATGCTCAATGAATCATATTTCTACTACCATGCATGGCTTCTTAAAACTAACAAAATTGAAGGAAAGTGAAAGAAGCATCTATTTCAAATATCAATTATCTTCAAAAGTGGAATGAATTAGGATTCTCAAGATCATTTTAAAATATCAATATATCTTGAAAAAACATTTAATGTTCTACCATTTTCTATAAATTTAGTTTCTAGTTCTAAACTAGATTTATTGGGTTTCGAGCTTAAGTTCAAAGATACTTTGCTGGAAATTTTAAAGGATAATTTTTATATTGGATTTTTTCATTTAATTGATCATTTATATAAAGCTGATTTGGATCATGAATATGCAAATAGTTTGTTGACTATGCATGCAATTTCTAGAAATAAAAAATATGCTATAAATGAAAACTCTTCTAAGTTAAGGCATAAATGATTGTTTCATATCTTTATATAGAGAAATAAAAGATTGATAAATGAAAAAGGGTACTAAATGCTTTTTATTTTATTGATTTTGACACTTACGTCAGTTGTGTTAAGGAAAAGCAAACCAATATGTCCATAAAAGAGGCTAAAAGAAACACCAAAACTTCGGAGATTATACACATAAATATTTGGTGACCCTTTTCATTGCATGTTTTATTGGGTAAAAGTACTTCATCTCATTTATTGATGACCATACAAGATTCATTCATCTCTCTATTTTCTATTTGAAAAATATAAAAAATATATGCTTCTAAAGTATTTAAAGCAAAAGTTGAGAAAAAAAAGGAAAGAATACAAAGATTGTAAGGTTAGGTAAAGGTGAAGAATATAATGGGAGTTATACTAAAATGGGTCAAATACCTAGAACACCTTAACAAAATGGTGTAGTAGAAAGAAGGAATTGAACATTTCTGGACATAGTAAGAAGCACGATGAGCTATAATAATTTTTCCCTAAATTTATGAAGTAAAAACATAAAAACTATTATTTATGTCTTAAATAAAGTTTCAACTAAGTTAGTTAATAAAACTCTTTTTGAATTATGGAAGGGCTGGAACCCAGTCTAAAGCATTTACAAACTTGGGTTTGTCTTGTTGAAGTTATGGTTTATAACCTAAACATAAAAAAATTAGACCCAAAAATAGTTAGTGGCACTTTATAGGTTATGTCGTTAACTTAAAAGGCTATAGATTTTATTGTCCTTCTTATTCAACTAGAATTGTTAAAGCTAGAAATGCCAAATTTCTTAAGGGTCATGAGTTATGTGGGAGTGAACTTCCTCATAAGATTAATATTGAGGAAAACATAAGATTAAATGAATCTCTAGTAGATAACTTAAGTGTTTATCAAAGTGTACTTACATAAATAATTAGAGAATAATTAAATCAAGAACACCATTTACAAGGTGATAATAACCTTTCTTATAATACGACTGAAAATGTACAAGAAATAATAAAATTAAAGAGATCCAGTTGGGAAGAAAATCAGTAATTTTTAGCTATTATATGGTACACCTATAGTAATCTGATTATGATATTGTAATTAATAAGGATCCTATTTCATTTTCACAGCCCATGAAATAGTGAAAATTCCATACTTTGGCATAAAGCTATGACAGATGAAATGTAATAGATGGCTAATAACCAAGTATAGGAATTAGTTGAATTACCAAAAGCGACTGCCACTATTGGTTGTAAGTGGGCTTTTAAAACCTAATGTTGAAAGATATAAGGCTGGACTTATGGCTAAAGCTTTAGTCTTTAAAATTGATGACTAAGAATTATCGTGGCACTTATAGCTTATTATTTATTTGGTGTTGCATTAAATGGATGTGAAAATAACTTTCTTGAATGGAGATTTAAAGAAAGAAGTATGCATGATTCAACGTGAAGGCTTCTTTAAAAAAAGCCATTTGGTATGCAAATTAAAGAAACCAATCTATGGACTAAAACAAGCCTCCTATCAATGGTAGATGAAGTTTCACAATGTTGTGACAACATTTGGTTTTATTAAAAAATGTTATTGATTCTTGTATATATAAGGTAAGTGGGAGGAAGTTCATAACTTGCAAGTAGTGTTTTAGCTTTATTGCATGAAACAAAATGTTTTCTTTTTCAAAACTTTGATATAAAGGTTTAGGTGATGCCTTATATGTTATAGGTAGTGTGATTAATATAGATTTAATGAGCCTTTACCAAAAAGATTTTGAAAGATTTAGGATATAAAGTTGTTCACCTACATTGGCATTAATTAAGAGAAGAGATAAATTCAGTTTAAGCTAATGTCCCAAAAATGATTTGGAAAAATGGTAGATGGAAAACATTCCATATACATCTGTTTTTGATAACCTCATGTATGCTTATGTTTATACTTTAAATAAGTTTGCAATATGAAAGCTTGACAAATATCAAAGTAATCTTGACCTTGACATTGAAAGCTGGCAAGAGCTTTATTCGTTATTTGCAAAGAATTAATCCATTCCCCCTAATTTAAAAACAAACAATAACACCAATGTTTGGTTAAAGAATGCCATTCCATGGAATGGCTATTCTTTCTCTATTCCTTCCCACCACTGAATAGTTATTTTTGGGGGAGACCAAACAATAGCTATTCTATGTAGCAAGGAATAAACCAGAATTTTTTCCACAATTTGATCTAATAGTTAAAGAAAAAAAAAAGAAGGAGAAAGAATGAAGAGAAGCCAACATCAATATCATTAAACATCCTAATGCCAACAGCCATCTCAGTGCTGATTGATTAGGTCAGAGCTAACCAAAAAAAGGAAAAAAAAATTTAAAAAACAGAAAATCAACATGAAAATTAGTAAAAAAAATCAAACAAGCAATAAGTAACTTAAAATCACAATAAAAAAAGGAAAAATTTCTCTTTCCTAGGGTTTTAAGTTTAAATAGATCTAAAAAGTTTTAGAACATGAATTTCAAAGGGAAAGAGAGAAAAGAGAGGAGAAAAACATATTAGAAGATGAACTTTTAAATTGTAATAGATAGAGGAGTTTTTAGGATTTCTTTCATGAGCTTGAGGTCAAGGTCTACAGTTTGAAGGCTTGATTTAGGAAAATCTAATTTGATAATTTGAAAGACAAGGCCAAATGCCAAATTATGGTGGAAATTTAGAATCTGGAAGCCATGTTTTTTGGAAATTAGTTGAAGAAGATGAAGATTGTGAGAGAGGAAATGAAAACATAGAGTGAGGCAGAGAGAAGAATATGGATTAAAATGGGAGAGAAAGAAATTCTAGGTATTTATATGTAATTAAAAATATAATAAATATATATTTTTTCATAATTTTAAATTTAATTTAGTACATTTTAAATATTTAAATTTTTATATTTCAACACTTTTTGGTACATTTAAAATATTATATATATTATTTTGTAAATATTATTTTAATATAATTCTAAATTATATTTTTCATAAATATATATTTTAATTATTATAATATATATTTTAATCCATTATTTAATTTTTATATTATTGTTCAAAAATAAAATTTGAAAATTAATATTTAATTGTTATATCATTTTTATATTTATTTATATTTATTATTTATTTGTTAAAAATAAATATTATACATTATATGTTATATTAAATATATAATATTGAATTTATTCTTAATTTAAAATATATTAACATTTTATTTAAAATATATATCAAAATATAATATATTAAGTAATTAAAATTTTTATTTTTTATTTCTATTTTAATATATTTAAGAGATTAATAAAATAAGTTTAATCTTATGAATAAGAATTTATTCATTTAATTTAAGGGTAAAATAATCTTTTATACCTATTTCTTATTTATTCCTTGATGCAATTTTAACCAACTAAACAATGTAATACAAATATTTCTTTATTCCATTCCATTAACTAAATTAATACATAATATCTATTCGCACTCTATTTCATTCCCACTGAATAGCTATTCCATTACTACTGTATTACATTTTAGCAAACCAAGGGTACTTAAG
The DNA here is from genome assembly GCA_038382025.1 of Adansonia gregorii. Taxonomy (NCBI): domain Eukaryota; kingdom Viridiplantae; phylum Streptophyta; class Magnoliopsida; order Malvales; family Malvaceae; genus Adansonia; species Adansonia gregorii. The sequence continues at coordinate 25,245 of JBBYHO010024287.1, forward strand.
GGCTATAGGCTCACATACAGATGACTGGAACATTCTGAGGTAATTAGTTTCTCATATTTAGATTTTTGTTGACGTATGGATACAAGGAAATCCACTTTAGGATATGTTTCCATCTTAGCTGGTGGCGTTGTATCTTGGAAACCGTTAAACAAATAGTTGTTGCCTCATCTACCATGGACGCTAAGTTTATTACATTTGTGAAGCAACGTTATAGGCATTACGGTTAAGAAATTGTATTTTTGATTTAAAAGTTATTGAATCCTTTTCAAGGCTATTAAAGATCTATTGTGATAACTCATTTGCGGTATTTTTTTTCTAAGAACAACAAAAGCAGGAGTCATAGCAAGCACATAGATGTAAAGTATCTTGCTACTAGAGATCATGTAGGGAAACAAAAAGTCATTGAAAAGAGTATGTCTAACAGAATTTCCTGTCACAAAAATTCTATCATCAAAATAAAGTCACTGATAATATTTTCATTGATAATATTTTTCCATTGAAAAAGATTATTTTTAATGAATTATTTTTGACAAAAGATTTCACTGATAATGTTTATTATTGATTGAAAAATTCAGTTACTAGGATGTTCTCAGCGACCAAAAATTTTTGTCTAGAATACTTTCAATGACATAATTTTTTCGTCTCTAATGCTTTTCAGTGATAAAATTTTCTATCGCTAAACTGTTATTTCTGACTAATTTAGAGTAATTAAAATCCATTGAAAATAGTATTAGTGATAGAAATTTTCATTGTTGATAATGCATTTTAAATTTTTTTATTAATTTCATTAAATTTAATTATTATATTACTTTTACTTGGTTTATGACTGTTTTTAAATTGAATAATTAATTTAAAAATATAAAAATCAATAAAAATAAATTTTAGTTATTATAAAAGTAAAATTAAATAATAAAGTACATGTGAAGCAATTATAAAATACTTATCGTTTTGGAGTGACATCCTAGACAACAATAAAAAAATCACTACAAATCCAAAGGAAGGAAAGGTGAAGGAGTACGATTGCCGGAATCGATCAACTGTCTAATCCCAAAGAGGGAAAGGTGGAGCAGAACTATTGCCAGAATCGATCACTTGTCTACTTAAGAGTCGCTGAATCACTTGTTGTTGGTGCTGCATCATGAAAAAAGTATCCAACAATTGCTCTTGTTTTGCTTGTAACTATTGTTGCTACCCATGAAATAACTTATGCTATGTAATAAATATTAAAAAAATTCGTATGTTATTAATAACTAAACAAAAATACATGTAATTAAATTTTTTTAATCTTTAATTAACATATTAATCATCATCATTATCATAGTCATCCTTATCGCTTAAACCTTTGTTGTCTTTATTCTTATGTTTAGTCTCAGTATCATTTTCTTTGAAGTCTTCTTTCTTCTTATTCTTCCTCATCTGTAGAAATTTGTTCTTTATCTTTTACTTCCTCATAATTGTAATATCACATCATGATTTACTTCTTCAAAATCATAATTAACAAGGAGTTGAGGCTCGTTAAGATCATCTAAAGAGGTGATAATGGTAGGAGTAGGTAAATCTATTTCTTGATAAACTCTTTGATTTAGGTTAATTATTTCTCTAACAGAAGATTAATCTACTCCTAGCTTTTGTCTTGAAAACATCCCATCAATAGCAATGTTCTCTTTTAGTGGAAGGATAAGAATTGTAATAAACTTATTAACATTAATGGGCTAACACAAAAGGTTCATTATGGGGAAGCATTAATTTATACTTAACTTCCACTAGACTGTTATGTGGATCTAGTTGAATTTCTTTGCATTTAAAAAGTACAATCTAATTTCCTCTACCAAAATGTTTTAACTGTACAATGTCTAACATTATTCCATAAAAGTTATGCCAACAATAATTATAATAGCTCTCTTTTACACAAACACCGCTGTTCATGGTTATTTTTATTTTTTTCCATAATCTAGTGTATGAAACTTGAAACCATTAACAAAATGATGAGAATAACACTAAGCCATACATCTTGGACCATGGATAGGTCACTGATACAAAAGTTAACTTCATTAGATCATCTGTTGAACTTAACAAATCATGGAAATTATAATTAAATTAAAGACAATATTTAATTACTATTGTTGTAATATGCATAGTTTAATTGAAACTTTCTATATATTAACTTACATGATCCTTAAACTATACAAGATTGCGCAGGTGAGCTCATGAAGCCCATGTCACTCATCACTTTCTATCATGGACATTCGGATGTCCATGGTTAAAGTTTTGTTCGTAAAGAAATATGAGAAAATTGAAATTCCCCTATTTTTGCTCGGACAGTGCTACAGTTAGGCCTTGAAAAATCATTTTGGACCCGAAAAAAATTTTCATGAATTTTTTTTATGTTTCTTCCTGGAAGTGCATTGAGTTATCTTTCCAACAGTATTTTTTTTCCTTCGGATCATTTCGAATAAGGAAGTTATGGTTTTTGGAACTAATGTTGTTTAAAACCCCTAGAATCAATGATTTGCATTCTATTTGGACCATTTTGGCTTATCGGGAGATTTTTATGAATTTTAAAACATTTTTCCTAAAAAGTTCATAAAATTTCTTTGTTGAAAGGTATCATTTACGATTTAACAATTTTAAACAGGCCTAGAATGATTTTTTAAACTTTGTTGTATCATTTTCCCCTGCACGTGCTATCAATGTTGCATTTGACTCGATTTCAAAAATTATTTCCACCTAAAAGTGATTTTTGGGGATTTTTGAAATTTTTTTACATAAAGTATTATCGAATCACCTTTCCACTAATACCTCAGGGACTCTTAACACCTCTAAATTTTCTCAAGATAAATTCTTAAACAAGGACAATGCAATGTTGTCCCTTATTTTCAGAATTTTTCAAAACTAATCAATTCTTTGGAAATCCTATTTTTTGACATTTGAATATCCTTGAGTGGGTCAGATCAACCTTATCAAGTCAAAAAGTATGTGTCAAACTCACCTTGGGCTAGATCGTGGCATAAAGATTTTTTAGTTTTATCAATTGCTACCTTTTAAATCACAGTTGTCAATTTAGTCAAGAAATGTCAAAAATGTCACTTGGTCAAGAAATAGTCAATTTTTATAACTTAAAATTTATCAACCTTACTTTTTGGAAGAATAGTCAAGAAATCAAATTTTCTCTCTCCCAAATTTTTCTTTGAGTTTTTTTTTTCAAAATTCAAAACTAGTTTTCACGCCTTAAGCAACCATTGAATCCAAACATGTCTAAAAAATCATTAACTCAGTTATTTTAAGATAATCAACAACAATTACGAGATATATTTTGACTGTCCCTTCATTTTCCTTTTTATTTTTTGTGTGATTTATTTTATGTAATATTATCTCGTATATTTCATCTTTCTAACATGTTTCTCCTTGTGGTGATTAACTTGCATTCATTTTTATTTTTTTTTCCAAAAATCACAAAGGCAATGTTTTGTGTTGGTATCCCTATAATGCTTGACATGAAATATTCGACTTTCAAAACTAAATTTGAAGATCATTTTTATAAAATATCTCTAAGTTTTCCACCTTTACGGTATGCGTATAAGATTAGAACTTTTCTTTAAAACTTAGATTTATCATTTCAAACCAATTCATGCATAAAAAGCATATTATATCAAAATAATTACAAGTCAAAACTGAGAAAACCGAAACCGAGATATAGCTAGTAAGATACTGATTTTAGGCATTGTAGGAAGGTTCATACCTCTTTTGCATAACTAACTCCCGAACCTAACCATCTAACTTTCAAACTACATAGACCATGGAATCAATGTATTGAGTTTCATAACTCGAAAAATTGGTTTCAATAGGCATCCGATCATGCCTAGCCCAAATGATCGGTGGTGAGTCCAATCATTGGTTATTTCGTAGTGGCCATTTGAGACTAGCTGAATAAGCGATTCATCTGATAGTCCCTTTCCATGATCAAGAGTGAAGAGCCCATACTTTCTTTTTTTTTTCTAATCATGTCATAAAAAAAAAATTTGTCTCAATCATGAGGACAATTCCCCATCGACCTTAAATATTTTTAAGTTTCATGCACTTCCTATTATGATAAGTTGAGGCACAGTTTTAATAGCTTGGCAACTTCAGTGGGAATAATTTAGAGACTTAAGCCTACAACTAGTTGGTTTTCAGATCCCTTAGTTTTTTATCATTATTTAAACTATAATCCTCTTTCATTTTTGTCTACTAATCTTTTATTTGTCATGATTTTTGTTATGTCATTGTTAGGGGCTACCATGTTCCTGAATAAATACTAATTCGACAAATATGGTAATACGGGGGCAAACAAAAGGTTTGATTGTTTTTTTGACACACATTGTGTACTTAATTTGCATTTAGATTCCCACCAAACTCTTTATTAAGGTTAGGGTCCCAATTATTAGGAAGAAGTGAGCTATTTACCTTTATGAGTATTTCTCTACATAGGCATATTAATAATTTTTGGGTTGTAAATTACCTATGTCTCTCATGAACTTTGCTTCGCAATTGCATAGGGAAATAAATCCACCAGATCAAGCCCATTCCACCAAGCCTACGGTAGGCCTAGGATTGAAGTGCCTTGGTTGTCCCTATTGGACAAAGAAACGATTTGAATATCAATTTGGATGTCATCTTAAAGCCATATAGGGAGCCCTATAAGCCAAACTTATTGAGCCATATCAAAATGCTATTAGAATGACTTGGAAAACAAAGACATTCGAGGAAACACTTCTAATCTTTACTCTCTCATACCATAGTTACATAGGTGATAGTGAACGTATATTGTCACCCATATTTGTCATGTCAGTGTCAGGATATGATGTTATGCTATCTGATTAATGGTTAACCTTTATTAATAAGTAGAAGATGACAAATGAATTTTGCCACTTACAAGGCAACCATGTTGCCCTAAAAAATCATATTCAACCTGAATAAGTTATTATATTGTCTAACTAATGGCTTAACACACGTCAAATACTAGACGATGGCATGCGTACACTGTTGTTTAGGTCGTCAACTTATCCTTCAAGGTATCGTATCACCTCGATAAGAGCAATTTTAGATCAAACACATCATTATGGTATCTATGTACACCTAGTTTGTCATAATCATCACATTTACCCTTAGACATAACATCACTTTTCATCAGGGCAATTTTATGCTTTACTTTCATTTTTATTCTTTTATCTATATTATCCTCGTATTATCGCTAACTTATTTCCCTTTTGATTGTCGCAACATTATGTCATTATAATCATCATCATGGGATAATTGGCTAAAGGTTCAGCATTTAGCAAGGGGTCTCTGTCATGAAGCAATAGACTCCAATCCTGTAAGGAAGTCAAGGCATGGCCCAAAGGTCAGTAATGAAAAGGTGAGGATATCCTTAGGTTTCTTTATGTCTCTACGGTGCATGAAAAGGTTAAAATAACATATTGTCAAAATAATTAGCATGGTCTGCAACATAAATGGTCTGCAACACAATAATGAGAATGAGTCATTAATGAAGAGATACGGGGACATAGCCTTATTACTTCAGGTAAGGTTGGATCTTGGTTTCTTGTGAGTAGTGTCATAGTTTTGGAATCTGGCATATCATGTTTCATCTTTTATCAAAATGATTTGATTTCGAGGGTTTAAAAGAAGGATTATATGGCACTTTGGAGAGCATGTAAATATCATTGGTAAGTCATCAGCAGAATGGGAGGCAAAACTTGCTGTCCTCAGCAAAGAACTGAATTAGTGGAAAGAAGAGGCTTAGACTAATAAGGAGAAACTCATTAAAGCTTAAGCTCTCACAACAACTTATCAAAGAAGAAATGGACATCTAAAAGTTTGGGTATGAGATTTGAGAGTAGGCTAGGTCCAAAATGAACCTTTAACACTTAGAATTCAGAATCTAAAGCAATCTCTCCAAGATCTTTAAGACCATATGGATGAATTGGTGAGAGCCTCTGAGCAATGTGAAAAGGAATGGTAGGCAGTAATTGACTAGGCCTGCTTAACTTATTAAGTGTGTCACTGTTACCTAGACTAAGGTAGCAAACATGGTTGAGATATCCCAATCATTAAAGCAAGACATCATATCCATTGGGGATCATGAACAGCAGTTATTGACTTTTTTGAAACATGTGATTAAACAATGTAATAATATTCGATATCTTCGAATGTAATCATGTGTAAACAAAGCTTTGTATATTGTTCTATAAAAGATACTATTAATAATGCTAATTTTCAAACGATTTGTCCCACTTTATTCGCATAATTAACTTTATTCTTTTATTGTCATATTCACGCGTGCATATCAATAATCATTAATTGTTATGATTCCATACTCATCATCTTCATCTCATCATATGCAATCATCAATTAATACATTTTAATGAAGTTTAATATAGGAATGACCATAAAAGTGCAAGGGATTCTAAAACCAAACAAAAAATATGGAACTAGTTATCCCACATTGCTAAAATACATTGCAAACAACTCATGGAAAACAATCATCAAGCACACATAGAACGGCTCAAATTAATGTATAAAGCATCTTAAAACAATATGCTTCATTGATAAGATAAAATGCAAACACAGATCATGAAGCTCATGGAGCTATTAATAGCATCTGAAGAAAAAAGGTCGACTAGTATTATAGATAAGAGAAAAGAGCTAGTTAATCCAAAAAATCACTGTAATGATAGTTTCAAAGCTATCCAAGAAGAAAACCGTTAAGCAAAATAGCCTAACACGATACTAGTCCCCCGATGCCATTAGTGATGTACCAAAACCCTATGGTGACAAATCGATTCATTCTTAAATTTTAAAGGATGAATAAGAGAGGGTCCTTAGCTGATCTTATAAACCTTAACCACAATAATCAAGAAAAGATTGATTATCAAAAGTTTATAATGTCTACCGATGAGATGAACAGGTATAAGCTTTTGGAGAGCCACTTCGAGCCTTGAGAGGAATGACTAGTTTAGAGCAATTGATGCAAAATCTCTGTCTTTGGTGTCTAATCTTGTCATTTCCCCAATATTCAAGGTACTAGAGTTTGATAAGTTCAACAAAACTACTAACCCCATCATATATATCCAAATGTATTTTAGAAAAAGAGATGGGTATGACAAGGATAAGAAGCTCTTCATTGACTATTTTCAGCATAGTTTGATTGGGGCAACTATCTAATGGTATATTAAACTCAATAATGTCAAAATTCAAGCAAGGTCTGACCTAGCTAAAACTTTTTTGAACCAATACCAACATGTGTCAGATTGGGCTCCCAATTATTTTTCTCTTATGAACTTCAAAAAAAGCCAACAAAAAGTTTTAGGTAATATGCTTAAAGATGGATAGAAGAAGTAAATTTGGTCTAACCCCCTCAACTAAGAAAGAGATGACCATGATGTTCATCAACACCTTATGCACCCTTTATTATGAGAAATTGGTAGGAAATGCCATTAAAAAGTTCATCAATATGGTTTTATTTGATCAAATGATTGATGCAACAATTAAAGTGGCAGGATGTCCATAAATGAGTCATCTAGGTCAAGTAAGAAGCTTGCTCCTAACAAGAAGCAAGAAAGAGAGGCAAATGCCATAAGTTAGCCAAACCCTCTCTACCGAGCTAGTACCAGGTGATCAATCCTTACTAACTGGGTGTACCTTACTCTAAACTGGTCATTGTGCCTCCTTAGCCAGTTTACGTCACCATTTATAATCTATCTTTCACTATCACCTAATCTTTCATGAAACAATCAACTGCAAGCTAACCAAAATGTCAACAATCATGTCAACAATGCATCAAACTATCAGGGTATAAACCAGTGAAAATAATAGTTTAACCCTATCTTTATGACATATAAAAAGTTTTTTCAAGCTCTATTCTAAGGGCACCTAGTCACTCCTATGTATGTCGTAAAGAAGAAACTTTTATCCTTTTGTGGTATTACCCTAGTGCTTATTTTGATTATAATGCCGAGGTAATATGGCACAATACCAAAAATTGCATTTGTTTCAAGCAAAAGGTGTGAAGCCTTATTGATTTAAAGGTTCCATAATTCAAGATGAACTAAAGGCCGAATGTTATTACAAAGCCTCTACCAAATCAAGTTGAACCAATAGTGAACATGATTGGTGTCGAGGACACTTGTGAGGTTAGGAAGAGTATAAAATAAGTTAGGACACCACTGAGTCTTATTTGGTGATATTGATTTAGGTAGGAATGCTTAATGCTATCGAGAGATCAAAAGAAAAACTTAACGATTTCTGTGATTTCAACATAATTCATGGCCATATCCTCCAAACATACAAAGAGTTTCACATGATGGTTCAATGAATAATGGATGCAGGTAGAATCAAATTTCATGACAGGAAATAAGCATCTCCCACTGAGTTAGTAAACGTGATTAGGAAAGAAAGGACATAACCTTTGTATGGGGTAGGTTGACCTTTTATTATCTATAATGGACAATCTAGCTTTAAAGCCAATTCTTTAGCACTTTTGCCAAAATGATTATAAAAGCTCTAGTTTCTTTATCATATAAGAGTGACAAAACTATTCCTTGGAAGTATGAGGACCAAGCCATAATGATCTGGGAGCTCACTCAGTTGTCTACTACAATAGACCTATCAAGAATTAGTCATTTGACTCGCAATAGAAGATGCTATGCTCCCTAGTCCAAGAGGCTTAGAATAATGGCACTCCATCGATAATCAATGCACTTTAAGCCAGTATAAATAACTCTAAACCTAAAAGATTAAAGAGATGGTGGATGAAAAAGAAGTAACTAAACTCCTAAAATTCATCAAACATTATAGGCATTGCATTGTTGATTAGTTAAACAAACAACTAGCTAAGATTTTGGTGCTATCCTTACTTTTCAATTCAGACGTCAATTGAAATACCCTACTCAAGGTGTTAAATGAGGCATATGTGCCATTAAAAATTTTGATAGAAAAGTTAGATCTTTTGGTAAACAAAATCATTGTTGATAATTGCATCTCGTTCACTGATGATGAGATCCCACCCAGAGCTAAGGGTGGCTACACCACACACTGCAAATATAGTAATTTGCCAAAGGTTCTCATAGACAATGGCTCTGCCTTAAATATCATGCTTTTAGCCAACTTAAAAAAGCTTCTTATTGATGCATCCCACATCAAGCACAACCACATGGTAGTGCCAACATTTGATGGAACTTGTCACGGAGTCACTAAAAACATCACCATTTTGCTTCAGATAGGCCCATGAACCTATGAGATCGATTTTGAGGTAATGAACATATTTTATCTTATAATTGTCTAGTAATAAGGCCTTGGATGCATTCAGTTGAGGAAGTACTATTTTCTTTGCATCAAAAGCTAAAACTTATGATGAACAACAAAATGGATAGTATTGAGGCCGAAAAAGAGATGGTCGCCACCACTTTTATTGATGTTATTTACATTGAACCAAATAAAGATGTGCCTAAGTTATCCTTTCCGTCATTCAAGTTTGTCAATGCTATTTTCATAAGAGAGGGCCTCCTGATAGTTGAGCCTTTGTTGTGATGGAATGCCTATATGGGTCAAAAGTTAATTGTTGGCAAGGGTTATCGAGCTAGAAAAGGGCTTAGTAAAAATCTGTAAGGGATAACTAGAGCTTCGAAAGTCATTAGCTAATCAACAAAAAGGGCTTAGGATTTAAGTCTGATATGCAATACGAGGAAAAATAAGTCAAGATGGCTAGAGATCAGATGATTGGCCCATCTGTTAGATCAAGAGTTAATCCCAAAATCAATGGTGATCCTACCAATTCGTGAGACCTTTTGATTGGGAGGATACATGGATCCTAATCAGTTAGGATAGATAAATGTTAAAAATGTTGTAGTTCTTCTAAACCATATACTCTGCAACCTCTATGTCCATGCTATCGATATTCCACGTGCTTAGCCTTTTACAAACTTCGGATGATCCAAAGGGCCAAAGCTCACTCAACTTTAAAAAACTGATGATGTTTGACATGAAGGACTGAAATACCATCGGATGAATCGCTCATCCAACTAGTCTTGGATGGCCATCATGAAATAGCCATAAACATGGAGTCAGCACCGATCATTTTAAGTTAGGCATGATCGGATGCCTATTGAAAATAATACCAAAGATTCATTATTTTAGGTTCGAGAGTTGGTTACATGTGGGAAAGGATTAGCACCCTTACGATACTCAAAAATCGATGCCATCTGACTATATCTTACTTGAATCTCGATTTCCTTAGTTTTAGTTTTATCATTATTTAAATATAATTCCCTCTAGTGCATGAAATTTTGTAAAGATATGAGTCTAGGTTTTAATGAAAATTTTATCACCTATGCACCTCGAAGGGGTGAGAAACATAGGGGTTTTTGGTGAAAATGATCTTCGGATGGGTTTTAAAAAAAATCAAATATTTTATGTTTGGCACTGGAGAGATATCAACACGAGATATCATTTTGTGATTTTGAAAATGATCTTTAAAGCATGAATGCCGGAGGTCCCTATAAAAAGAAATGTATTAGTAAGGTGGAAAAGATAACAATAAATAAATCCAGACAAAATACATGAAAATGAGGCAAGATTGAAATGTTTCTTATAATTATCTTCGATTATCAATGAATAATCAAGATGACAATGTTCAGACTTAATTATATTCAGCGGAAATTTAAGGAGAAAAAAAGGTTTCGATGATTTGGGGATGTCTCAGGGAAAAAAGTTTAGATTTAGAAGAAATATGGAGAGCAGGGTTGGAGATCCCCTCAGAAAAGTAGGGTTAGAGTATCATTAAAGGTGAAAATGTGATGTCATTTTAAGGTAAAAGCGAGGTTCGAGTATCCCCTCAGAGAATTAGGGTTAGAGCATCCTCAAAAATAAAAATTTAATGTTATTTTGAGGTAAAAGCGAGGTTGGAGTATCTTTTCAGAGTAGTTGGGTTAGGGTATCCCTGAAAATAAAAATTTGATGTCATTTTGAGGTAAAAGCAGGATTGGAATATCCCCTTAGAGAAGCGGGGTTGGAGTATCGTCGAAAATAAAAATATTTGACATTAAGAGGAGTGGGTCATATTCTTCAAAATAGGGAATCTTTAAAAATCAGGAGCTAAAAGTTTGGCTAAATTGTTTCTTTTTTTGGTTGGCATTGGTCCGAGTCTAAAAGGCTTATGTTACGAGAATAAGCAAAGTAGATCATGAGGTGTTTGAATGCCTCAATAAAATGTTTCAAAAATTAGGTTAAAAGCAAAGGACATTATCATGTTGTTTTTCTTTTTGAATTTATTTCGAGCTTATCTAGAGATCCAAAGGGTAAATAAGGTACCATTGGAAAGGTAACTCAAAGAGGATTAATGTAAAAGTATGACAAAAATCCTAGAAAATGACCTTCTAGGGAGAATGAATTTTTGAATTTCAACTTACCTTGACACTAGCAGCATGTACAGGGTAAAAGTATGATGGAATTTGAAAAATCATTTTGGATTTATCTGGAATTGTTAAAATATGAATAATACCTTTTCGAAAAAGGAATTTCATGAACTCTATGGGAAAAATATTCAAAGGATTCAAAAATGTTGTTTACTAGGCTGAAACAGCCTAAACAATAACCTGCTCGCTAGATCTAGGGGTTTCGGATAATAAAGATTTAAAAAATTGTAACTATTTCATCCGAGATGATCTGAATGTAAATGAGACATCATTGGAAAGGTAATTTGAAATGCTTTAAGGGAAAAATACCAAAGCATTCTAGATAAATCATTTTTAATTTTTTAATAACTTTTTAAGACCATGCCACTATGTTGCCAGAACAAAATAGATGAGGTGTTTGGTATTTTGGTTTTTCTTTAGGTTGAGCTCGGGCCATGGACGCTCGAACATCTGTAACCAAGATGAAAGCTTGACATGCACGTCACAAGTTCATTCCATAATCCCAGAGTAGTTTAGGATTATAGAACAACCCATTGGCCATGCCACTCTGAGGGTGGTTGGCTTAGAACCAAGGGTTCACATTTTTCAACTAAAAGACTTTATCTCATTTTTGAAAAACTAGTACTTTTATACTCATTCTTCCATGAATCCAAAATTGAATACTTACTTTGTCCCCAAGGTTGGAAAACCAACTTCATAAAAATCTTAAGCCCATGTCATTCTCTATGTGTGGAAGATAGCATGTGCCTAACTTGGGGATATTTTTGAAATTGGGTTTTCTAGCACTCAAGCATGCATCTCAACATAAGCAAAGTGCCATAAAACGATACAGAATATAGAGGACATATATGCACAAGAAAATGACATTTTTCATAGAAAATATGACAAAAAATGCATGGAGATGATAAATAGATGTATGAACATACTTAGGATGAACATGTTTAAAAAGAGTTTGCTAAAAAAACGTTTTTATTTCATGGGCCTATCAAGCTTCTAGGAAATGCATGAGCATACTTATGTCATGTTAAGATGCATATTTTAAACATGAGATGAAAACATGAATATGGAAGGAACAAGGCAAGAAGTACATGGACAGAGGCTGTTATGGTGATGAAAATGCAAAGGAGCATGTTTACTTAATCAAATAGCATGAAGTCACCAAGAAAAACATCAGGATCCTAAATTACCATAACCAAAGCCATAAAAAATGCATAGAGTCCTAAGGTGGCCAAAAAAAGCATAAAAAAGGTTTACTAAGATGATGTTAATGACAAAACAAAAACTACAAAGATCAGGGTAGAGGGGATATACCAAAAAAACTTAGACTTTCCTTTTTTTCGAAGTAGTGGGTATAGTCTTTTCCTTCTCCTTGCTATTATTTAGCAAGAAAAGGATAAAAAAAGTAGTTTTTTGGTGATATGGTTGATGATGAGGCTTTTTAAGGTCAAAATATGTGGAAAGTTGGGTTCTTGAAGGTTTTCCAGTGGTGGTTTAGGCCAGCTATGGGAATGAAGGTTGGTTATGAGTGAAAGACAATGGAATAATGCTTTTGGTGAGTTTTTGGAGCTAAAGTTGCTGGAGAAATTATGGGAATGGATGAAGATTTTTTGTGAAATTGTTGATAGTCATTTTTTTACTAATCATCTTTTTTTTTCTTAGCTGATCATTGCTCTTTTTAAGAGAGAACGCAGGGGTACTTTTGATTTTTATCTTCTACCCCAGGAGACATCTCCAGCTACCATGCTTAGTTGACTCTTTTTTTATTGGTTCTACAATGTTGGGCAAGGAGGCAGAAAGCCTACAGTAGCCTCCCAGCAAAGATATGCCTGCAACCCTCTTACAACCATATATCTTGCAAAAGTGACTTTGTCAATGGTTGTTCAAGCTCTAAAATTTGTTTAAAATCTATTAATGAGCCCAAAGTTGAGGTTTACAATGTTATATATAGTTTCTTGGTGCAAAAACATATTTAAATCGAGTTTTCAAAGGCTAAAAAATGGCTTGAACTAGGCAAAAATGCCTTGGTGTATCAATATAGAACATGTTGTATCAATACACAAGGTATATTTTACTCTTGAGTATAGATACAATCAATTATGTATCGATACTAAGGGCAAAAAATGTTTCCAGTCTCGAGACTTAGAGGCCAGTATCGATACTCCATGGATCTGTATTAATACTCATGCTTGTGTATCGATACATTTCGCTAAAAATCACAACTTTAGCTATTGCCAAGGTTTGTATTGATATAAACATGCCAAGTATCGATACCATATCTAGGGTATTGATACTAAGCCTTTTTGTATCGATACTACATGTGAAAATTTAAGTTTTTTGCATTGTATAAGGCCTTATATCAATACTTATGCCCTAATATAACTTGTACGAACCTCCGACTTCTTGATTTGCCTTAACTTGGTCACAAACAATAGGAAATTAATTTGTGTATAACCTTGGTGACACCATAAAAAATGGCCTTTGATGCCTCATTTTTTACATTTTCTTTGATATGGCCTATAGGCATTTTAGAACTTCCCAAAAAAACTTTTTCACTGGATGACACAAACTTTATTTCTATTTTTGATTTCATCACTCTTTGATTATGCCTTAGGTTGCTAGAGATTGGCCCGGATAAAATGAGGTGTCTATGCATGCCATTGATAATTAGTTGAAACGAATAAAGCTGAGTGATGAAACCTATCTTTATCAATCAAAATCTATTCTTGATAGTGGGGATGTGTTAGAAACCCTTACACTTTTTTAGTTTATTTTTATGCACTGTTAAAAAAAAAACCCACTGGCTTTTGCCTAATGGCATGTAGGGATCCTATGTAATGGGCATCTTTTATCAACTATTATGACTTTCGCATAAAGCATTTGATCTTGTGTGCCTATTTTATGCTTCAGCTTTACTTAAATTTTTTGTCTATACATACTCTTGTCTATATTGTTTATTCCTCACTTTTTCAAGTGCTTTGGTAAATGAACATGGATGTTTTCGAGCTCCTAAAGATTAATTTATATGATCAATATGTACTGGTGAAGTGAATTCTAGGAAAGATACTGAGGAGAAATTTATGCCTCTAGACCTGTTACAATTAGTTGAGCATGAAGAAAAATAAAACTTGCCTTAGGAAAAGCCAATTAAAGTCATAAACTTAAGGACTAAGGAGGATTGGAAAGAAGTCAAGATTAATACTTCCATAAACCCTCTACCAGAATAAAATTGATAAACTTGCTCTAATAGTATCGAGACATACTTGCCTGGTCATATCAAGACATGCTTGGACTAGATACCAACATTGTGGTCCACAAGTGTTCCTCAAACCTGAGTGTAAACTAGTACATCAAAAGCTAAGAAGGATAAAATAGGACATGCTCTTTAAGATAAAAAAAGAAGTTAAGAAACAATTCAAAGGATTTTTTGTTATAACAAAATATCTAGAATGCGTTGCTAATATTGTCTTAGTCCCTGAAAAAATGGCAAAGTGCAAATGTATGTTGATTATTGGGATTTGAACTAAGCTAGCCTAAAAGACAACTTCCCCTTACCCCATATCGACACTTTAGTCAACAACGCCAAAAATTCCTTGTTCTCTTTCATAGGTGGATTCTCAAGTTATAACCAAATCAAAATGGCACCCAAAGACATGGATAAAACTACTTTTGCAACCATATAGGGCACATTCTACTATAAGGTCATGCCTTATAGACTAAAAAGTGGTCAGGCAACTTATTGAATAGCCATAGTGACATTATTCCATAATCTAATGCACAAAAAAATCGAGGTCTACATGGATGGCATGATTGCCAAGTCAACACGAGAAGACAAGCATGTCTTTGACCTTCATAAGCCTTTTGAATGGCTATAAAAATTCCACCTAAAGTTGAATCTTGCCAAATATACCTTTAGCATGACATTAAAAAAGCTACTAGGTTTCATCATTAGTGAAAAAAGGAAAAAAGTCAACCAAAATAAAGTCAAAGCTATTCAAAATATGCCACCACCTTAGACCTAAAAAGAGGTTGAAGTTTCTTAAGAAGGCTAAATTGCATCTCTAGATTCATATCCCAGCTTACTGATAAGTGCAACCAATCTTTTAGCTTTTCTATAAACATGCTCTTGGAGAATGGAACAAAGAATGACAAAAAGCCTTTGACAAAGTTAAACATTATTTATAGAACGCACGAATATTAGTATTACCAGTTCTCGAATCTACCTCTAATCCTCTACTCATTAGGTTTTGACAAATCCATGGTTGTATGCTCCAACAACATAATTAGTCAAGAAACAAAGAACAAACTATCTACTACCTACTCAAAATGTTCACAGAGTATAAGAACAGTTATTCTACAATCGAGAAGTAATGTTATGCATTAGCTTGGATAGCTCAGAGACTCAGGCGGTATATGATGTACCACACCAGATGGCTAATTGCGAGGATTATCCTATCAATTATCTATGTGAGGCCCCTAAACTATCAAGAGGATTGGCTAGATGGCAAGTTCTACTATTCGAATATGACATCATTTATGTCAACTAAAAAGCAATTATGGGTAGTGCAATAGCTAGTTTCTTGGCAATCTAACAATGAGTGACTACGAGCCATTAAGCTTTATTTCCCCTATGAAAACCTAATATGCATAACTGAAGGGGATGAAACCCCTATTTACAATCAATTCTGGAAGATGTACTTTGATAAAGCATTAAAGGCCCTGGGCCATGGAATCAGGGCAATATTAATTTCACCTTATAGGAGTTATTTTCCTTTTACAACAATATTAGGCTTTAATTGCACCAATAATGCAAAGGTATAGACACCTATATCATGGGGCTTTAAGTGGCTATTGAAAAAAATGTTAAGACTTTACTCATTTCAAGGATTCAGCACTTGTCATATACCAACTAAAAGAGGAATGGTACACCTATGATCTTAAACTGATCCATTATAGGAAACTAATCTCAGAATTGAGAAAGGAATTCGATGATATCAGTTTTTTACATTTACTATGGAAAGATAACCAAATAGTCGATACTTTAGCCACCTTGTCATCCATGTTCCAAGTTAGTCAAGAATCAGATGTCACTCCTACTCTGATGAGCATATATTCGAATTTGGCCCGTTATCAAAACATTAAAAAAGTGAAGGAATAGCCTACCATGGTATCATGACATCTTTTGCTACATCAGGGATCAACAGTGCCTCAAGCATGCCATAAAGAACAACAAAAGGACCATCAAGAGAATGGCTATGTGATTCATTTTAGATGGGGAGACCTGATACAAGAAAAGTCAAGATCAAGTTTTGCTCAAGTGTGCTAATGTTCTTAAAGCCAAAAGGATCTTAAAGGAAGTTCATGAGAGGATATATGGTATACATGCTAATGGACACTGGATGGCTAAGCAAGTTATGGGGTCGGGCTATTATTGGTTAACTCTCAAAAGGGACTGCATCAATTATGCCCAAAAATGGCATGAATGTTAGATTTATGCGGACAAAATCAATGTCCTACCTTCACCGCTTTATGTCATGATAGCTCTATAGCCTTTCTCTGTGTGAGGTATAGACATGATCAGAGCCATCACTCCTAAGGCCTCTAACAAACACTTTTCATCCTGTTAGGGCTTGACTATTTAACTAAATGGGTTAAAATGGCCTTATATGCTAATGTCACTAGGTTATTGTATACAAATTCATGAAGTGGGACATTATTTATTGGTGTAGGCTTCTTGAACAAATTATCATGAATAACACTCGTAACTTGAAAAATGATATGATCTGAGCAATATATTCTCAATTTAAAATCTAGCATAGTAACTTAATGCCATACTATCTAAAAATGAATGGGCTAGTCAAAGGGGCCAGCAAGAAAATGGTTGAAACTTATAAAGATTAGCATGAAAAGTTACCTTTTACACTCCATGCATATCAAACTTTAGTTCAGACTTTTATAGGTGCTACTTTATTTTCTTTTCTCTACATGATAGAAGCTGTTTTACTTATCCAAGTTGAGATCCCTTCTTTAGAAGTCTTGATGGAGGCCAAACTTTAAGAAGTCGAATGGGTTAAGAACAGATACAATTAGCTAAATCTTATAGAAAAAAAGTGATTAAAAACCCTTTGCCATGGTTAAATGTATCAAAGCTCATGATCAAGGCCCATGACAAAAAAGTCTACCCTCACTGAGTTCACAAGAGGAACTAGTACTCAAGAAAATCCTTCAATCCATAAAGAAGCTTGAGGCAAATAGACTTCCAATTAGGAGAACCCTATATCATGGAGAAAGCTTTCTCTAAGTGAGCTTGGTCAATCCAGTTAATTCAGATTCTATCAAAAATAATTATGCTTAATGGAAGAAAACTTGAAATGCCATCTTTTATGAAAAGAAGTAAAAAATAAGTTAAAAGAATAGTTCCTAATGAAAACTCAAAAATGTGTCCTAGTAACCAATATGACATAAGTTGAAAACCAAAAAAAGTGGCTCAAGAAAAGCTAACCTTAACCAAACCCAAACCTAGTTAGATTTTACCTAAATAGCCATAAAAAAAGCCTCAATTTAACTTCACCTAATCTTGGCTATATCAAACTAAATCCCATTTAACTTTGCCCTAAATCAAAGTAAACCTTGACAAATCAAACCTAACCTGAGTCTGGTGGGACAAGAAAGCAAACACCTAAGTTAGGGCAACCATAAAAGCACAGAGTAATCTTAAGGGTCTTCAGAATATTGGCTCATGAGAGGCATCGTAGGAACATTCATGTCATGATTGTTAGATGACCAAAAGATTACTTTCTTGTCATTGTTTCATAATAGTAATTTTATCAAATATAAATCAAATCGTATCACCTTTTTATCTTGAATGAAATATGATTTTGTTTTTAGCCCTTTTATTACGTTAGCATTGCATTATGCTTGGCATTTAATTGATAATATTTAATAATCAAATAAGATTCACATCAGGATTTCTTGCTATTACATTGAAAAGATGAAGAGAGCATAAAAAGCACCGTTCACATCTTAATTGTCAAGATCATGAAACCCTCACACTCCATGTATGCCAGTCGCTACCATGTGTCAACCTTTCCTAGCCTTCTAAAGGCATCCATCATAAAAACCATCAAGTCACACTAACAATCCAACCAAGGTCACTTAATCCTTATTTTGTCAACAACACCAATAAGCCTTTTCAAAAAAAACCCTTACATATATTAAGTCGAGAAGGGTGCCAGTCATGATCACATGTCAAATTGTTCCTGGCTTTCCAAAGTTGTCAGTCATGGAAAACCATTAAAATCAACCCAAACCAAACATGACTTAAATACTAACCAACCTAGTCAAGATACGTAAGTAACCAAGCTAAAAGTCACCCAACCCTCTAATTGCCAAAGACCAACTAGAACTTTTTGAAAAAATTATCAAAAACCATACTCTAAAGAAGAAAATTATGAACCTATCAGAATGACCATCGGACACCCTAAGTAAAAAATGATCATCCAGGCATCAAATCCTCCCAAATGGTCACGATCACGGAGATCATCTGATCCAAAATTAACACCCAGAACTATGAACAAAAATACTCAAACGTATCAAAAAAGATCAGCAAGTGTCCTAAGCCAAACAAACCATTTTAAACTTTAGAAATATGATCCTTCAAATTCTCACCCCATCCAAAAGATCCAAATATCCTAAGTTAAAATAATAATCGTCTAGGCATCAAAACACTTAAAAAGTCATGAGCTCAAAAGCCTACCAAGGTTGTAGTCAAAACTCAGAACCATGGTATCAGGAAAGTAGTTGCCAAAAATCTCAGTCAAGAGGATAATTCATAATAGTAATTCTGATGTTGGACTTTATGTCATGATCATGTAATCATAGCATCAAGAAAGTTGAACTTTCATAATTACACATAACATCATCTCCCCAATATTACGTAAAGTAAATTTGTTAAGTCTCGAAGAACTTTTATATGCAAACCTTTTTGAAGTAAAAAATTAGGAGGTGATTAGGTAAGATCCCTATCTTTCTAAGATATTGCATTATTAAGAGAATTTAAACCCAGTGATGTTGGTATGTTAGAATTAACTAATTGGTCCATGTCAAGAACTTATATCTAGAACCTTTGTTAAGAGTTTATGTTTAGAACCCTTGTTAAAAACCTTAGTCAATCTCTATCAGGACCCTTTTTCAAGAAATTCTTTCAAAGTTCAATATTGCTAGAACACTATAATCTGGCATATTGGCACCTTTGTCAAAAACCCTAGTTAGGAATCTCAATTGAGACCCTTTATCAAGAAATCCTTTCAAAGTCCAATGTTGTGGAACATTATGATCTGGCTTATTGGCACCTTTGTCAAAAACCCTATTCTAGAACTTTAGTTGAGAACCTCAGTCAAGAACCTTTATCAAGAAATATGTTTAAAGTTCAATCTTGTTGGAACAGTATGATCTGGCTTATTGGCACCTTAATCAAGAACCATAGTCAAGAATCTCAGTCAAAATTTGTCAAGAAAATCCTTTTAAAGCTTGGCATTGTTGGCCATGATTTGGCATGTTGGCATTTTATCATTTTTAAATCACACCTAAGGATAGGTTGAGCCTAAGATTATACTTAGGTATTTATCCAAACCCTATCAAAAAATCATCTTTTAACATTTAATGTTACCAGTTGTGACTCGACTCATTGGCATTATGTCATCTTTTAAGTTAAACTTAGGGATAGGTCGAGCGTAAGATCGTAGTCTATGTTTTTTATCCAAAACTTCGTCAAAAAATCCTATCAGAGTCCAATGTTGCTGGCTGTCACCTATCATATTGGTTTTTTTTTTCATTTTAAGATAAACCTAAGGATAAGTTTAGCCTAGGATTTAGTCTTGGTTTTTTATCCAAAACTTTCAAAAAAAATCCTTTCAAAGTCTAATGTTGTTGGTTGTGACCTAGCATATTGGTATTTTTTTCATTTTATGATAAAGTTAGGGATAAGTTGAGCCAGGATCGTAGTATAGGTCTTTTATCTAAAACAGTTGTCAAGAAATCCTTTCAAAGTCTAATGTTGTTGGCAGTGGTTTAGTGTATTGGCATTCTTTTATTTTTTTTAAATCGAACGTAGGGATAGGTCAAGCCCAGGTCATAGTCTAGGCTTTCCATCCAAAAATTAATTAATTTACCTTCTTGCAATAATTGGAATAGCCGCCAAGATAATGTTTTATCCCAATGTTATGCTAATTTTATTCCTTTCATCCTAGGAAAATGAGGTAACTTTAAGCATACCTCAAACAACATAATGTTTACTGGTTTTTGCTTTATTCTTGATACTTAGTAATAGTAAAAGAAGGGTAGCTGTAAACACCTTATTTTGTCCAAACCAATTTTTGGCATCTTCGAGGCTTAACTAAAAGGTGATAGAACAAAATAATGAAAATAAAAATGGACACAATCGCTGAGTGTCATGTTGCTAGGCATTATTAGGCAACATGGCGCCAAGCAAAAATTTTTTTAGGAAGATGTGAAATGTCCAAAGGTCGTGTTAAATAAAAATTAAAAAAAAGCATCAAAGGTTACTAGCACAGGTTAACCATCCATTAATCTTGGCCAAGGTAAGATGTTTAAGGAGCCAAAAGTGCTTAAAATCCATATTTTGCAAGATCATGCGTCGATACAAATAGGCCACGTATTAAGATATTTATTATGGTATCGATGCAAGAAGTGTTGCATTGATACAAGTTATCTTAAAGCTTAAATCATGAATTTTGCTAAGGATGTATTGATACAGGGCATGATTTATTGATAACTAGGTGAAATTTTGGTTGTGGTATCGATATTAGGTTGTTTTAAATCTAATATCATGACTTTAGGGCTAATAAGTATCGATATAGGCCAAAAGGTATCAATATCGAAAAAAATTTTATGCTTGGTATCAATACAATGCTCTTTGTATTGATACCGAGAGCCAGAAATGCATTAGGTATCAAAACATGGCTTTTGGTGTCGGTACACGAAGGTTTTTGGTATCAATACAAAGTTAGTTGTATCTATATGATAAAACAAAATTTGTCTATTTTGTGCCATCTTTACACCATACCATGACACTAAAGTTTGGATTTGATCACAAATTAGCTTTAAAATCATCCAAAACTAGATGCAAACTCATACAAATCATATAGACTTCATTTTTGGACTTAAAATGTTGTGTTTTAACATTTTTGAATGATTCATTAAGCTTGTTACAAGGGCACTTCATAAGAAAATATGGAATTGATAAAGGGCAAGCTTAGCCTTACTAATAGTACTAGCCTATGCATGGTTGTTACTATTGCCAGAGCTATGTCTTAGCCAATAAAATGCTGAAACGTTTCCCTTTGGTAGCATGAGTCATCATTTTATTTACCCTAAATGACTTAAATGCACCATCTTCCCTATGTTTTTAGGGGCTAACAATGAATCCTCTATAAGATAAGTTATGAGCTCAACTGAGAAAAACTTTTACATTTTTAAATCAACCTCCACACTCTAAAAAAAAAATATTCCTTGTAGCTCTCCCTTTGCCTCTCCAAAAACCATCATAAAACCCTTCAAACCATCATCATTCCTTATGAAAACCCTTTTCTATTGTCACCGCAAAATTAAGCTCATTCTTAGACACCTTTTTTGCTAACTTATAGCAAAGGAAGATAAGAAAGAAGGCTATAGGTTCAATGATCTTTTTGCTCACTATTACCAATAATGATTTTCAAGCTTTTGGGTATATCCTTATCCCTTCTTCTTTTTTATTTATATTTGTATTTCCATCATTTTAGTGAGCTTTAACATGCTAACATGAACTTATCTTAGGATTTTTATGAATTTTGTAGCCTTAGATGTGGTAGACTTAGGTTCTTTTAGTGCTTAGTTGACCTCTCTATGAAGTTTCTCCACTACTTTATGCTTGTTTCATCTTGATTATGTGTTTTGATGCTGTCATAAAATTCCAGCAAGCATTTCTTCTCTATTGAACCATGGTTACATCATTTTCGTGGCATATTTCTTGATGTTATACATCTACCTATCATCTTCATGCATTCCCATCCTTATTTCTTCATATATTATCATCATACTATGATTAAATGTCATCTTTATAGGTTTACACATGCTTACCATGCTTATTGTCATGAATATCATTTTTGGTTCATTACATGTTTGTCAAAATGCTTGTTTATTGATTGTCAAAAACCTGTTTTCCTAAAACCCCCTAAGTTAAAGCCATGTTAACCTTAATAAATGAGGATTAACATGGACTTAAGGTTTTCTATTTATTAGTCATCCAATCTTAGGATAAATAAAGTTTTTCATGTTCGGATTCAAGGTTAAACAAGGCTAAAGTTTTGGTTTTATAAAAAATGTTTCTTTTAGGGGTGTCCAAAGTTGTTTATGTCTTGATCTTTTGCCTAGAGTCATTGTGTTGGTTAATGGGATTCCTTTATTGTCCTAAACTATTATGGGATTATGTAGGTGAGCTCATGAAGCCCGTGTCACTTATCTTTTTCTATCATGGAATTCGGATGTCCATGGTTCGAGTTTTGTCCATAAAAAAATCTGAAGAAAACTAAAATTCCCTTGTTTTTGCATTGGTAACACTATAGTCATGACTTGAAAAATCATTTTTGAACCCTAAAATGTTTTTAATGAATTTTTTTTAATATTTCTCACAAAAGGGCTTCAAATTTCCTTTCCAATGGTACCTCATTTGCCCTTGGATCGTTCCAGATGATGGAGTAACGATTTTCTGAACTAATGTTGTCTAGAACCATTTGAATCAATGATTTGCATTTTCTTGGGCCATTTTGGCCCAAAAGATTCTTTTTTAATTTTGAAATCATTTTTCTTAAAAATTTCATGAATTTTTTTTTAGAAAGGTATCTTTTCAATTTAACAATTCCAAACGAGTCCAAAATAATTTTTTGAAGTCAATTGCATTACTTTCCCTGCATGTGTTGCTAGTGTCGCATTATACCCCACTTCAAAAATTATTTTCCCCTGAAACAATTTGCAAAAATTTTCAAATATTTTCATATTAAACCTTATTAAGTCACTTTTCCAACAACACATCACCCAACCTTAAAGCCTTAGGATTAGTCCAAAATAAGATTGAAAACAAGGACATCTGTTTTAGTATTTACCAAAATTAGTTGATATTCTAACATTTTAGCTTTAAGGCATTTGAATACCTTTAAGTGAGTTTGATCAACCCCATCGAGTCAAAAAGTATGTGCAACCTCACCCTAGGCTTAGGTCAAGACATGAGTCTTTTTTTAGTTTTGTCAATTTTTATTTTCATCGACTCTTAACTTTTAAATCAAAATTGTCAATTTAGTCAAGAAATTTCAATTTTGTCAATAAATGTAAAAAATGTCACATTTGCCAAGAAATAGTCAATTTTTGTCATTTTAAAATTTTCAATCTCATTTTTTTCAAAAATAGTCAAAAAATCAAATTTTCTCTCTCCTAATTTTTTCTTCAAGCTTTTTCAAAATTCAAATCCAATTTCCATGCCCTAAGCAACCATTGAATCCAAATATGTCTAAAAAAATTATTAACTTGGTTTTTTCAAGATAATTGAGATAATTATGAGATATATTTTGACCATTCCTCCATTTTCCTTCTTGTTATTTTGTGATTTATTTTATGTAGTATTATCTTGTATTTTTCGTCTTACTAAAACATTTCTCCTTATGGTGATTAACTTGTATTCATTTTTTTAAATCACTTCCCAAAAATTACAAAGGCAGAGCTTCATGTCGGTATCACGAATAGTACTTAACAAAGAATATTATGTTTTCAAGACTAAATTTAGGGATCATTTTTATCAAAAAATCTATGTTTCCCACCTTTACGCGACACATATG
The DNA here is from genome assembly GCA_038382025.1 of Adansonia gregorii. Taxonomy (NCBI): domain Eukaryota; kingdom Viridiplantae; phylum Streptophyta; class Magnoliopsida; order Malvales; family Malvaceae; genus Adansonia; species Adansonia gregorii. The sequence goes on from JBBYHO010024287.1 coordinate 49,576, forward strand.
GGATTAAAACTTTTCTTTAAAGCCAAGCTTTACCATTTCAAACCAATTCATGCCTAAAAAGGGGATTATATCGAAATAATGACAAGTCAAAACTGAGAAAATCGAAACTAAGTTAAGGCATAGCTAGTAAAGTACGAATTTCAAGCATCACAGAGAGGTATGTACCTCTTTGAGCTAACTAACTCATGAGCCCAACCATCGAATTCTCAAACTATGTAGGCTATGGAATTGGTGTTTTGAGTTTTGTAACATACAATATTAGTTTCAATAGGCATCTGATCATGCCTAGCCCAAATGATCAGTGGCAACTCCAATCGTTGGCCATTTCATTGTGGCCAACTAAGATCAATTGGATAAACTACTTGTCCAACAATCCTCCTACATGACCAAAAGCTAAAAGCTTATGCTTTCTTGCTCCCTAATCATGTCATAAAACAAGAAAGAGTCTCAATTGGGAGGATAATTCCTTGGAGATCAATTATTTTAATTCGTGCATGCTTCATTGCGCGATGAGACAAGGCAAGTTGCTAACAGATAATATTTTTTCCATCGAAAAAGATTATTTCCAATGAATTCTTTTTGACAAAAAATTTTGTTGATAATGTTTATTATCGACCAAGAATTCAGTTGCTAGGAAGTTTACAGCGACCAAAAATTTTGGTCATGAACACTTTCAGTGACAAAATTTTTCCATCTTTAATGCTTTTCAGTGATAAAATTTTTCATCAATGAAAGGTTATTTTTGACTAATTTAGAGTAATTAAAATCCATTGAAAATAGTATTAGCGACGAAATTTTTCCTCGTTGATAATGCTTTTTAAAATTTTTATTAATTTCATTAAATTTAATTATTGTATTACTTTTACTTCATATATAATCATTTTTAAATTAAATAATTAATTTAAAAATATAAAAATCAATCAAAATAAATTTTATTTATTAGAAAAGTAAAATTAAATAATAAAGTATATGTGAAGCCATTATAAAATACTTATGGGTTTAAGGTGACATCCTAAACTACAACTAAAAAAATCATTATAGTTGTAGAGGAAGGAAGAGTAGAGGAATACTACTACTAGAATTGGTCACCTATCCACCTAAGAGCCGCTCAATCATTTGCTGCTGGTGCAACATCATGAAATAAGTATGCTACAATTGCTTTTGTTTTGCCTGTAACTCTTGCTGCTACCCATTAAAAAACTTTTGTATTTAATAAATATTAAAAAATATATATATAATTAAGAAGTAAATAAAAATACATGTAATTAAATTTTTGATTTTACATATAAAAATCTTTAATTAACATTTTAATCATCATCCTTATCACTTAAACCATTATCATCTTCATTTTAATCTTTAGTCTTACTATCATTTTCTTTGAAGTCTTTTTTCTTCTTCTTTTTCCTTATTTGTAGAAATTTATTTTTCATCTTCTGCTTCCACATAATTGTAATCATGACTTACAATCACATCACTACTCAGTTCTTTAAAATCAACATTAACAAAGAGTCAAGGGTTGTTAAGATCATTTGAATAAGTGATAATAGTGGTAGCATGTAAATCTATTTCTTGATAAACTCTTTCGTTCAAATCAATTATTTCTCTAGTAAAAGATTATATGTCAAATCTACTCCTAGATTTAGTCTTGAAAACATCTCACCATTCTCTTTTAGCGAAAATATAACAACTGTAATAATCCTGTGGACATTAATAGGCTAACCCAAAAGGTTCGTTCCTAGGAAATATTAACTTATACTAATTTCCACTAGACCATTATACGAGTCTACCTAAATTCCTTTACTTGTAACAAACCATCTGCATTTCAAAAGCACAATTCGATTTCCCCTACTGAAATGCTTCAACTATACAATATCTAACATTATTCCATAAAAGTTATGCTCACAATCATTATAGTAGCTTATTTTTACACGAATATTGTTATTCATGGTTATTTTTTGTTTTTTTCCATAATCTTATGTATGAAACTTGAAGTCATTGACAAAATAATGAGAATAATGCTAAACCATATGTCCTGGATGCTAGACCATGACAGTTCATTGAGACAAGAATCAACTGCATTAGGTCGTTGCTGAAACTAACAAATCATGGAAGTTATAATTAAATTAAAGACAATATTTAATTACTATTAGTGTAGTGTGCATGGTTTAATTTTAGCTTTCTATATATTGACTTACATAATCCTCTAACCATATTCTAAATCTTGATGCTTGAACTTTCTCTAATCCTCCATTAGTAATGTTTGGTGCATCTAGTTTCACCATCTTATAAAAAATCTTAAAATTTCATTTAGATATGAAAAAAAAGTTTAGTATCATCACCAATGTTAAATATAACATATTAATATATGTATATATAAAATTATACTGGAGAATAAGTTTTATGAAACAAAAATGTTATTACTCAAGATAAGGCAAAACTTCCCTAATTCAATACATACAATTCTACTACATCATACTCATCTTGATCTACATAACAAGAAAAAGCCTTTTTCAGGCTAAAAGATTTCGTTGACTGTGAAAAAAAATAGAAAGTCGTCCTAGTGGATCAACATCTCACTCATCCTCATTTTGTAGCCCCCAAGTAAATATTATTTCCACATTCAGGTCAAACTACAAGGTGCAAAATGTTAAATTTCCTCCATTATATTGCCTTAACCATAGGCCTTTCATAGATGCAAGATTTTTCACTTTTTTTTGAAATGATGTAAAAACCTACATAATTAGTAATAACTGACAATTTTAGTATTTCAAAATCAGATGAAAAGTATGTTATGCATTGATCTATACTCTTAATTGCATACCTTTAAAAAAAAAGACATCTGTCAATAATAGCTAAGTCCACCTAAGGTAAATGAATAACTAGATGCTTTATTGAACTGAACAATGCAAGATGAAGGATTTTTTTTAACTTGCAAATGGTTTCAACAATAGTTGCATGCCACATCATTTATTCCACATGAATTTTGGTTAAGTATAAATGTTTAAAGAAATTACTTAGCTTTGTAATTGCATACCAAATGCAATTTGAAGCAATCGTTGCATAAAAATATGACAATCATGACTTTTCATGCCATAAAATCTCCTATCAGCCACATTTGCATAGCACCCAATATTAGAGGCAAATCCATTTGGGAGTAGTAGCTACTTAATCCATGGATAAATTCTTTTTGATCTTACCTAATTAATGTATAATTAGCTTTAAGCTTGTACATCTTTCGTTCTTTTTAACTAATTCAAAACTTACTCATCTACAGAGTAATACCAAATCAATTCTATCCTTTTAATCATCTTTTATTTTCCCATTTACATCCATTAGTGCATTAATAACATTGCCAAATACATTCTTCTCGACATGCATGGCATCAAGATTAAGACGAATGAGATATATATGCTAATATGGCAACTCATAAAATACATTTTTGTCTAATTATGCCATCCCTAAAGCCTTACAGCTTTTTTTAATTACATTTATCTCTAATTGCAATGGTTGGAATACCGCCGATCCTTCCTAAATTTGCATCACCAGATAAATGTTCAATAAAAAAGTTTAGTTAACTCTTTGCAAAAATTTATTTGCCTCCAACAAGGATGATCTAAAGGCAGGAATTGTTAATGACAATCAAACCAACATGGTTTCCTACCATACTGAAATCGAATAGACTTAACATGCTCCATGCAATATTAGAAAAACCAATTATCCATGCCTACTTTATCTTGATAACATTCCATAAGTAGAATCATCCATAATAATGTAGCCTTTAATACAAAATTTTGCTTTCTATACCTATTAAAATTTGGAACCCCTTTAATCCATAACAAATTTAACTCATCTATTAAAGACTTGAAGAACACACCAAAATTTTGCTTCGAGCTATTAGGACTTGGAATGACCATATTAAAAAGTAAATATGCTTGCTTTGTACACATCCATAGGGGATAAATTATAAACACAAAGCATAACTACGATTTTACTGGTTGGGTAAATGGACAAAAACCATCTGCACATAAACCTAATCTCACATTTTAAGATTCAGTTGCACAAGATGGGTGGGCATGATTAAACTTTTGCCATTTTTAGCCATCAACTGAGTGCACCAATATTCCATCATCCCTTCGATTGTAAGTATGCCATGTCATATGTTCAGCAGTGACCATTGACATATATAACTTTTACAGTCTTGGAATAACTAGAAAGTAACGTCAAACCTCAAATGGTACTTTTTTTGCCTTTTTTACTCCTACCCATGGTCTTATCAATATTAATATTACCACCATAGCTCGTATTAACACTGAAGTTAACATTCGTTTTAAAAGCATCCATAATCATTTTGGCATAAAGATTTCTCTTTCAACATCAACACTATGTTGACCTTCATCATCATGACTCCTAGATGATTGACCTTTATGCATTTTGCTTTGTGCATCCTAAACTCCATAAATTAAATAGTAATAGACATGTTGACATACAATATCAACATCCGCATTTCAATTATTGACACCTAGCATAAAGATATCTAATTCTAGTGTCTCTTTTGTCACTATTACCACATACCAAAGCTAAAAATTGATCCTCTCCATTCAAATACTTATTAATAATAAAATTGTCAACATCCAATTGTTTATATATATAAGATTTATCCATTTCTCATGACTAAGTAAAATAATATACATTAGTTAATTAATTATATATCAATTTTAAGTTAAAAGGTAAATTACATAAGAAATAATTTAAAAAGCAAATTATTTTAATTATTTAATAGGAAAGTTAAACAATTAATTATTTAATGGGTAGTTTTATAATTAATAAAATTAAATTATAACTTACCTCTTATCAAAACATATCTAAAAAATTATATCCCAAACAATTAGTTGAACAATTATATTATCCAAGTAACAACAACAAATATATACATATGTATATGTTAAACATTTTCAAAATAATATGTGGAATAGAATACCATATTGAAAAAGAACCAAAAGAATGAGTTCTTTAATTATAAGAAAGTATATGTCCCTAATAAATTGGATACATGTGGCT
>JBBYHO010024370.1:0-10337 GCA_038382025.1 Adansonia gregorii
ATGATGGAAAGAAAAGCTTTTCTTGTAAAACCAAAGTAGCAATGTCATTGATCCCAATGAGTAGAACAAGTTTATAGTGCCTAATCTTGAAAAGAAGAAAGATTACTATGTGAATCTGCGTTTATTCTAACTGACAAATGAACTTTCACTATAAAAAATGATCAAAAGAAAAGCTTTTCTTATGAAACTAAATTATCTATGTCATTTATCCCAATGAAAAGAATGAGTTTATGGTGCCCAATCATGGAAAGAAAAGAGATTACTATATGAATTCGTGATTGGCCAATTGACACACAAACTTCAATTTTAAAAAGTGGTTGACAAGAAGCTTTTATTATGAAGACAAAGCATCAATGTCATTTATCCAAATAAGGAGAATGAGATTATAGTGCCCAATCATGCAAAAAGAGGAGATTACTATGTGAATCTATGTTCATCCCTATTGAAAACAAACTTCAACTCTAAAAAATGGTTGAAGGAGAGGCTTTTATTATGAAAACAAAGCATAAATGTCATTTATCCCAATGAAGAGAATGAGTTTATGATGCCTAATCATGAACAGAAAAGAGATTACTATGTGAATCTGTGTTTGTCCTAATTGACAAATGAACTTCAATTCTAAAAAATGGTTGAAGGGGAAGCTTTCATTACGAGAATAGAACACTAATGTCATTAATCCTAATAAGAAGAATAACTTTATCATGCCCAATCTTGAAAAGAAAGGATATTATTAAGTGAATCCATTTTTGTCCTAATTGGCGGAAGAACTTTGATACTAAAAAATGATGAAAAGAGAAGGTTTTCTTTCGAAACCATGCCATTTATCCCAATGAGGAGAATGAGTTTATCGTGCCCAATCATGAAAAGAAAGGAGATTGCTTTGTTAATCCGTGTTTGTCCTAATTAGTAAACAAACTTTAATTCTAAATAGTGATAGAAAGAGAAGCCTTTCTTATGAAACTAAAGCAACAATGTCATTAATCCTAATGAGTAGAACGAATTTATGGTGCCTAATTATGAAAAGAAAGGAGATTACAATGTGAATTCATTTTTATCCTAATTGACAAATGAACTTTAACTATAAAAATAATCAAACGAGAAGCTTTTCTTATGAAACCAATGTATCAATGTCATTTATTCCATTGAGAAGAATGAGTTTATGGTGCCCAATCATGAAAAGAAAGGTGATTACTATGTGAATCCATGTTTGTCCTAATTGACAAATAAACTTCAATTCTAAAAAATGGTTAAAGGATAAGCTTTTATTATGAAGACAAATCATCATTGTCATCTATCCAAAAAATGAGAATAAGTTTAAAAGGTGGTTGAAGGAGAAGCTTTTATTATAAAGACAAAGCATCAATGTCATTTATCCTAATGAGGAGAATAAGTTTGCGGTGCCTAATCATGAAAAAATATGAGATTACTATGTCCATCTGTGTTTGTCCTAATTAAGAAACGAACTTTAATTCTAAAAAATGATGGATAAGGAAGTTTTCCTTATGAAACTAAAGTAACAACGTCATTGATCCCAACGTGCAGAATGAGTTTATGGTTCCTAATCATGAAAAGAAAGAAGATTACTATATGAATCCATTTTTATCCCAATTGACAAATGAACTTTAACTATAAAAAATGATCGAAAGAAAAGCTTTTCATATGAAACCAAAGTATCAATGTCATTTATCCTAATGAGGAGAATCAGTTTATAGTGGCCAATCATGAAAAGAAAGGAGATAACTATATGAATTCATGTTTGTCCTAATTGAAAAATGAACTTTAATTCTAAAAATGGTTGAAGGAGAAGCTTTTATTATAAAGGCAAAGCATCAATGTCATTTGTCCCGATAAGGAGAATGAGTTTACGGTGCCCAATCATGAAAAAAAAGAGATTACTATGTGAATACATGTTTGTCCTAATTGACAAATGAACTTTAATTATAAAAAATGGTTGAAGAAGAAGTTTTTATTATGAAAAAAAAGCATCAATGTCATTTATCCCAATAAGGAGAATGAGTTTATGGTGCCTAATCATGAAAAAAATGCAGATTACTTTCTGAATCTATGTTTATGCCATTTGACAAATGAACTTTAACTCTAAAAAATATGGAAAAAAAAGCTTTTCCTATGAAACAAAAGCATTAATCTCATTTATCTTAACCAGGAGAATGAGTTTACGATGCCCAATCATGTAAAAAATGAGATTACAATGTCAATCCATGTTTGCCCTAGTTGATAAATGAACTTTAACTCTAAAAATGATGGAAATAGAAGCTTTTCTTATGAAACCAAAGCATCAATGTCATTATCCCAATAAGGAGAATGAGTTTATGGTGCCCAATCATGAAAAGAAAAGAGATTACTATGCGAATCCATGTTTGTCCCAATTCAAAAATGAACCTTAACTTTAAAAAATGATGGAAAGAGAAGCTTTTCCTATGAAACCAAAGCATCAATCTCATTTATCCAAATGAGGGGAATAGGTTTATGGTGCCCAATCTTGAAAAGAAAGGAGATTACTATGTTACTCCACGTTTGTCCTAATTGAGAAATGAACTATAATTCAAAAAGATGATGGAAGGAGAAGCCTTTCTTATGAAACCGAAGCAACAATGTCATTGATCCTACTGAGTAGAATGAGTTTGTGGTGCCTAATCATGAAAAAAAAGAGATTACTATTTGAATCTGTGTTTATCCTAATTGATAAATGAACCTTAACTCTAAGAAATTATCGAAAGTAAAGCTTTTCTTATGAAACTAAAGCATCAATCTCATTTATCCCAATGACGAGAATGAGTTTACAACGCCCAATCATTAAAAGAAAGGAGACTACTATGTCAATCCGTGTTTGTTACAATTAAGAAATGAACGTTAATTCAAAGAAATGACAGGAAGAGATGCTTTTGATTATGAAACCAAAGCAACAATATCATTGATCCTAATAAGTAAAATGAGTTTTTGGTGCCTAATCATGATAGGATAGGAGATTACTAAGTGAATCTATGTCTGTCCTAATTGCTAAATGAACTTTAACTATAAAAAATTATGGTAAGAGATGCTTTTCTTATGAAACCGAAGCATCAATGCCACCCATCCCTAAAAGGAGAATAAGTTTATGATGTCTAATCATGAAAAGAAAGGAGATTACTATGTGAATCCATATTTGTCCTAATTGACAAATGAACTTTAACTCTAAAAAATGATGGAAAGAAAAGGTTTTCTTTTGAAACCAAAGCATCCATGTCATTTATCCCAATGAGGAGAATGAGTTTATGCTGCCCAATCATGAACCCTAAATCAGATCACTATATGAATCTATGTTTGTCCCAATTAACAAGTGAACCCTAGCTCTAAAAAAGGATGGAAAGAGAAGCATTTCCTATGAAACCAAAGCATCAATCTCATTTATCCCAATGAGGAGAATGAGTTTATGGTGCCCAATCATGTAAAGAAAGTAGATTACTATGTCTTGTCCTAATTGAGAAACGAATTTTAATTCTAAAAAATAGTGGAAAGATAAGCTTTTCTTGTGAAATAAAGCAACAATGTCATTTATCCTAATAAGTAGAAAAAGTTTATGGTGCCTAATCATGAAAAGAAAGCAGATTACTATATGAATGTGTGTTTATCCAAAATAACAAATGAACTTTAACTCTAAAAATGATGGAAAGAAAGCTTTTCTCATGAAACTAAAGCATCAATGTCATTTATCACAATGAGGAGAATGAGTTATGGCTCACAATCATGAAAAGAAAAGAGATTACTATATGAATCCATGTTTGTCCTAACTGAAAAATGAACTTTAACTCCAAAAAATGATGGAAAAGAGAAGCTTTTCCTATGAAAGCAAAGCATCAATCTCTTTTATCCTAATGACAACAATAAGTTTACGGTGCCCAATCATGAATAGAAAGGAGATTACTATGTTAATCTGTGTTTGTCCCAATTGAGAATCGAACTTCAATTTTAAAAAATAATGGAAAGAGAAGATTTTCTTATCAAACCAGGGTAACTATGTCATTGACCCCAATGAGTAGAATGAGTTTATGGTGCCTAATCATGAAAAAAAAGCAATTACTATATGAATACGTATTTATCCTAATTGACAAATGAACTTTAACTCTAAAAAGTGATGGAAAGAGAAGCTTTTCCTATGAAACCAAAGCAACAATGTCATTTACCTCAATGACTAGAACAAGTTTATGGCACTTAATCATGATAAGAAAGGAGATTATTATGTGAATTCATGTTTGTCCCAATTGACAAATGAACTTTAACATTAAAAAATGATGGAAAGAAAAGGTTTTCTTATGAAACCAAAGCATCAATGTCATTTATCTCATTGATGAGAATGAAGTTATGGTGCCTAATCATGAAAAGTAAGGAAATTACTATATGGAACCGTGTTGGTCCCAATTAACAAATGAACTTTAACTTTAAAAAATATGGAAAAACAAGCTTGTCTTATGAAACCAAAGCAACAATTTCATTTATCCTAATGAGAAGAATGAGTTTATGGTGCCCAATCTTGAAAAGAAAGGAGATTATTATGTCAATCTGTTTTATCCCAAATGAGAAATGAACTTTAATTCTAAAAAATGGTGGAAAGATAAGCTTTTCTTATGAAACCAATGCAACAATGTCATTTATCCAAATGAGCAGAATGAGTTATGGTGCCTAATCATGAAAATGAAGGGGATTACTATGTGAATTGATGTTTATCCTAATTGGCAAATGAACTTTAACTTTGAAAAATGATGGAAAGAGAAGCTTTTCTTACGAAACCATAGCATCAATGTCATTAATCCTAATAAGGAGAATGAGTTTATGGTGCCCATTCATGAAAAAAAAGTAGATTACTATGTGAATCTATGTTTGTCCTAATTGCCAAATGATTTAACTATAAAAAATGATATAAAGAGGAGCTTTTCCTATAAAACCAAAGCATCAATCTCATTTATCCCATGAGGAGATGCGTTACGGAGCCCAATCAAGTAAAGAAAGGTGATTACTATGTCAATCCATGTTTGTCACAATTGAGAAATGAACTTTAATTCTAAAAAATGGAGGAAAAAAGTGCTTTTCTTATGAAACCAAAGTGTTAATGTCATTTATCCCAAGGAGGAGAATGAGTATATGGTGCCCAATTATGAAAAGAAATGAGATTACTCTATGAATCCATGTTTATCCCAATTGACAAATGAATTTTAATTTTAAAAAATGGTTGAAAGATAAGCTTTTATTATGAAAACAAAGCATCAATGTCTTTTATCCTAATGAGGAGAATGAGCTTATGGCATCCAATCATGAAAAGAGAGGAGACTACTATATGAATTAGTGTTTGTCCCAACTGAGAAACGAACTTTAATTCTAAAAATTGGTGGAAAGAACAGCTTTTCATATGAAATGAAAGCATCAATGTCATTTATCCCAATAAAGAGAATAGGTTCATGGTGCTCAATCATGAAAACAAAAGAGATTACTATATGAATCCACATTCATCCCAATTGACAAATGAACTTTAAGTCTAAAAAATTATGCTAAGAAAAGCTTTTTTATGAAAATAAAGCCACTAATTGCATTGAGAAAAATTAGTTTATGCTACCCAATCATGAAAAGAAGAGAGATTATTGTGTGAAACTATATTTATGCTAATTGACAAATGAACTTTAACTCTAAAAAAAATGTTGGAAAGAGAAGCTTGTCTTATGAAACCAAAGCATCAATGTCTTTTATCCCAATGAGGAGAATGAGTTTATAGTGCCTAATCATGAAAAGAAAGGAGATCACTATGCCAATTCGTGTTTCTCTCAATTGAGAAATGAACTTTAATTCTAAGAAATGATGAAAAGATAAGCTTTTCTTATGAAACCAATGCAACAATCTCATTTATCCAAATGAGTAGAATGAGTTTATGGCACCTAATCATAAAAAAAAAAGATTACTATTTGAATGCATGTTTATCCTAATTGACCAATGAGCTTTAACTCTAAAAAATGATGGAAAGAGAACCTTTTCTTATGAAGCCAAAGCATCAATGTCATTTAACCCAATGAGGAGAATGAGTTTATAGTGCCCAATCATGAAAAGAAAGGAGATTACTATATGAATCCATATTTGTCCCAATTGAGCAATAAACTTTAATTCTAGAAAATGGTGGAAGGTGAAGCTTTTCTTATAAAACCAAACATCAATGTTAGTTATCCAAATGAGGAGAATGGGTTTATGGTGCCCAATTATGAAATTAAAGGAGATTACTAAGTGAATCAGTTTTTATCATAATTAAGAAGTGAACTTTAACTCTAAAAAATGGTAGAAAGAGAACCTTTTGTTAGGAAACCGAAGCATCAATGTCATTTATCCCAAATAGTAGAACAACTTTATAGGAACCAATCATGGAAAGAAATGAGATTGTTATGGAAATCCGTTTTTGTCGTAGTTGATAGATGAACTTTGATTCTAAAAAATGGTAAGAAGAAAAGCTTTTTAAATGAAGCCAAAGCATCAAGGTCATTTATCCCAATATGGGAAATGTGTTTATCATGCCCAATCATGAAAAGAAAGAAGATTATTATGTGAATCAATGTTTGTCCTAATTAATAAATGAACTTTAACACTAAAGAATGATGGAAAGAGAAGGTTTTCTTATGAAAAGAAAGCATTAATGTCATCTATCCCAATGAGGAGAATGAGTTATGGTGCCCAATTATGAAAAAAAGATTACTATGCAAAATCGTGTTTGACCCAATTGACCAATGAACATTAACTCCAAAAAAGGATGGAAAAAGTAGCTTTTCGTATGAAATCAAAGCATCAATGTCATTATTCCTAATGAGGACAATGAGTTTATGATGCCCAATCATGAAAAGAAAGGAGATTACAATGCCAATCCATGTTTGTCCTAATTGAGAAATGGATTTTAATTCTAAATAATGATGGAAAGAGAAGCTTTTATTATGAAACCAAAGCAACAAGGTCATTTATCCAAATGAGTTGAATGATTTTATGGTGCGCAATCACGAAAAGAAAGGAGATTACTTTGTGAATCCATGTTTATCCCAATTGACAAATGAACTTTAAGATTAAAAAATTATGGTAAGAGAAGCTTTTCTTATGAAACCAAAGCATCGATGTCACTTATCCCAATAAGGAGAATGAGTTTATCATGCCCGATCATGAAAAGAAAGGAGATTATTATGTGAGTCTATGTTTGTCCCAATTGACAAATAAACTTTAACTCTAAAAAATGATGGAAAGTGAAGGTTTTCTTATGAAACCAAAACATCTTTATCATTTATCCTAATGAGGAGAATGAGTTTATAGTGCCCAATCTAAAAAGAAAGGAGATTACTATGCGAAATTGTGTTTATCCCAATTGACAAATGAACTTTAACTCTAAAAAAAGATGGAAAGAGAAGCTTTTCTTATGAAACCAAAGCATCAATGTCATTTATCCCATTAAGGAGAATGAGTTTACAATGCCCAATCTGAAAAGAAAGGAGATTACTATATGAAATCTTGTTTATCCTAATTGACAAATGAATTTTAACTCTAAAAAAAGATGTAAAAAGAAGCTTTTCTTATGAAACCAAAGCATCAATGTCATTTATCCCAATAAGGAGAATGAGTTTATGGTGCCCAATCATGAAAAATCAGCAAATTACTATGTGATTCTACATCTATCCCAATTGACAAATGAACTTTAACATTAAAAAATGATGGAAAGAGAAGCATTTCCTATGAAACCAAAGCATTAATCTCATTTATCCCAATAAGGAGAATGAGTTTACGTTGCCCAATCAGGTAAAGAAACAAGATTACTATGTCAATCCATGTTTATCTTAATTGAAATGAATATTTATTCTAAAAAATGATGGAAAAAAAGCTTTTGTTATGAAACCAAAGCAACAATGTCATTTACACCAATGAGTAGTATGAGTGTATGGTGTCAATCATGAAAAGAAAAGACATTACTATTTGAATGTGTGTTAATCCCAACTGACAAATGAGCTTTAACTCTAGAAAATGATGGAAAGATAAGCTTTTCTTATAAAGCTAAAGCATCAATGTAATTTACCCCAATGAGGAGATTGAGTGTATGGTGCCCAATCATGAAATCACAAGAGATTACTATGCGAATCCGTGTTTGTCCTAAATGAGCAATGAACTTTAAATCTAAAAAATGGTGGAAGGAGAAGCTTTTTTTACAAAACCAAACATCAATGTCAGTTATCTAAATGAGGAGAATTGGTTTATGGTGCCCAATCATGAAATGAAAAGAGATTACTCTATGAATCTATGTTTGTCCCAATTAAGAAGTAAATTTTAACTCTAAAAAATGGTGGAAAGAGAAGCTTTTGTTAGGAAACCAAAGAGTCAATGTCATTTATCCTAATTAGTAAAATGACTTTATGGTACCCAATCATGGAAGGAAAGGAGATTATTATGTGAACCTATCTTTGTCCTCATTGATAGATGAACTTTGATTCTACAAATTGGTAGGAAGAAAAGCTTTTTAAATGAAGCCAAAGCATCAATGTCATTTATCGCAATACAAGAAATATGTTTATGGTGACCAATCATAAAAAAAATAGAGATTATTATGTGAATCGATGTTTGTCCCAATTGATAAATGAACTTTAACACTAAAAAATGATGGAAAGAGAAAGTTTTCTTATGAAACCAAAGCATCAATGTCATTTATCCCAATGAGGAGAATGAGTTTTTGGTGCCCAATCATGAAATGAAAGGAGATGACTATGTGAATCTGTGTTTGTCCTAATTGAGCAATGAACTTTAATTCAAGAAAATGATGGAAGGCAAAGCTTTTCTTATAAAACCAAACATCAATATCAGTTATCTATATGAAGAGAATGAGTTTATAGTGCCCAGTCATGAAATGAATGGAGATTACTATATGAATCTATGTTTGTCTTAATTAAGAATTGAACTTTAACTCTAAAAAATAGAGGAACGAGAAGCGTTTGCTAGGAAACCAAAGCATCAATATCATTTATCCTAATTAGTAGAACAACTTTATGGTACTTAACCATGAAAAAGAAAGGAGATTGTTATGCGAATCCATTTTTGTCCTAATTGATAGATGAACTTTGACTCTAAAAAATGGTGGGAAGAAAAGCTTTTTAAATAAAGCCAAAGCATTAATGTCATTTAACCCAATATGGGAATAAGTTTATGGTGCCCAATCATGAAAGGAAAGAAGATTATTATATGAATCAGGGTTTGTTCCAACTAACAAAAAAACTTTAACACTAAAAAATCATGGAAAAGCACCTAAGTCATTTATCTTAATGATGAGCATGAATTTATGGTGCCCAACCATGAAAAGAAAGGAAATTACTGTGTGAAAACGTGTTTGCCCCAGCTGACCAATGAACTTTAACTCTATAAAAGGATGGAAAAGTAGCTTTTCCTATGAAACAAAAGCAATAATCGCATTTTTTCCAATAAGGAGATTGAGTTTACGATGCTCAATCATGAAAATAAAGGAGACTACTATGTCAATTCGCGTTTGTCCTAATTGAGAAATGGACTTTAATTCTAAATAATGGTGGAAAGAAAATGTCATTTATCCAAATAAGTTGAACTAGTTTATTGTGCCTAATCATGAAAAAAAAGGAGATTACTGTATGAATCCATGATTATCCCAATTGAAAAATGAACTTTAACTTCAAAAAATTATGGTAAGAGAAGCTTTTCTTACGAAACCAAAGCACTAATGTCACTTATCCCAATAAGGAGAATGAGTTTGTCATGCACAATTATGAAAAGAAAGGAGATTATTATGTGAGTCCATGTTTGTCCTAATTGACAAATAAACTTTAACAATAAAATATGATGGAAATAGAAGGTTTTCTTATGAAACCAAAGCATCTATGTCATTTATCCCAATGAGGAAAATGAGTTTGTAGTGCCTAATCATTAAAAGAAAGGTGATTACTATATGAAATCCTATTTATCCAATTGACAAATAAACTTTAACTCCATAAAAAAAGATAGAAAGAGAAGCTTTTCTTACGAAACCAAAGCATCAATGTCATTTACCCTAATAAAGAGAATGAGTTTATGGTGCCTAATCATGAAAAGAAAGGAGATTACTATATGAATCCGTGTTTATCCTAATTAACAAATGAACTTTAACGCTAAAATATGATGGAAAGTGAAGTTTTTCTTATGAAACCAAAGCATCAATGTCATTTATCCTAATACGGAGAATGAGTTTAAGGTGCCCAATCATGAAAAAAAAGTAGATTACTATGTGAATTCGTATTTGTCCCAATTGAAAAATGAACTTTAACTACAATAAGTGAAGGAAA
>JBBYHO010024401.1:0-12055 GCA_038382025.1 Adansonia gregorii
AATATATTTTATTTAAATTTAATTATAATATATATAATATTAATAAAAACTATTCTTTAATGTAATAAATAGTAATTCTGGCTTAAATAAATAGGTCTGGGCATGTTAAATAAAAGCTTAGGATTAGGATTTTAAAAACATTTGGACTGCGGCCCAACCTAACTTATGAGCAAGTTTAATCATATTTAAAATATAAATTACTTTTTAATATTTAATTAAATTATTAAATGAATATGAAAATAAAACTCATTAAAGTTTTTTATTTATAAAAGATATTTAATTATAATTTCTTCATATTTATTTTTAGTATTAAATTCGGGTTCAGATTCAGGTCAGGCTTAGGTTCGGGTATTTTCAGGTTCAAGTCATTTCAGGTTCGAGTTCTTTCAGGTTTGGGTCATTTCAGGTTCGGGCTAGTTCAAGTTTGGGCTATTTCGGGTTTGAGCCATTCGGGTTTGAGTTTTTTCAGGTTCGGGCCATTGACTTATTGGTCAAATTGAGTTCAATTCAGGTTTGGGCAGGTTTTTAGGTTCAGATTCATTTTGCCACCTCTAAAAGTATCCATATCACTTTTATCAGAACATCTGAGAAGGCATGAGAACGAACCACATAGACAAAATATACATAGAAAAAGAATTTTGAGTGAAGATGAAGAATAAAAATGGGAATGCAAGATGAATGCCTCATGCAAAAGTCGTTTTTATTGATAATATTCGATAAAAGATGCCCATTACATAAGATTCGTATAAGCTATTAGGTAGAAGCATGTAGATGTTAGTCCTTGACATTCCATGAAAATAGACTTAAAAAGCACAAAGGGTTCTAATGTGTCTCCCTTGTCAAGAACAAATTCCAGTGAGTGGGGATAGATTTCATCACTCGGCTTGGATGGCCTTAGTCGATTATCGATGATGTTGACATAGAGGTTGTTGACACTAGTCATGTTCACTGCCGGTTTGGCATGATTAGGGTAGAGAGTTTGTAGCAATATTCGGTCCTTGATTCATCCTAAATTGCAAGATTTTCAAGTCAATAAGGTTTTAGAACTTTTATTTGAATGATATATAGTTCTCAGTGTAATTCCCGCTGCCCCAGCATGGTAATCACAGAAGATGTTGGCATTATCCTATTAAAGTTATTAGGGCTTCTTTTTAGGAACATACACAGAAGCGACTGACTATCCTGAGACCAAAGTTTGGTAGAGCTATTTGTAGGTCATAGGAATAGGGCTATACTATTGCCTTTTAGGATTCACTCATTGATTGTTTGTGGGATTATTGGTAAGGACATTGACATTTTGGTTGATGGGTGTCGCAACATAGACTAGATATGAACCTCCATGAACCCAACTTAAATGACAAGTGTACTTCTTGTTCTTATATATATATATATATATATCTATATATCATCATTTTTTATTTTTTAGGGGTTATATTATTATTTTTCTTATTTCTTGTGTTTGAGTGCAAGTTGTCAAGATAAATTGCTCACTTGACTTAACCTTAAATAGTAATTATGAAACGATTTTTTATTTTAGAGTTACCACCAATCTATTTTGGCTAGTTGAGATTAGTCACCTATAGAAGTTCATATTTTGAGGGTTATGAAACATTAAAAAACTAACTCTGAGGTTTGTACTTATATTAGAGACCCAGTAATTGATACCTTATTAATCCTATGTTAATTTAAATTTCGATCTTTATCTAGTTTCAATATTTAGCATTTAACTATAATTCTTATATATTAAAAATAAAAATTTTATGAAACAAATTCATTATTTTGCTTGAGAAAATCAGGTTTTAATATTGAAAATCAAAATCTTTTGCAATGCATAGGATGATCGAAAGAATACAAAAGGTTTTATCACTATCTTTCATACCCCCCTAGAGAGCCAAAGGAGTACAAAAGTTTTTATTTTTCCAAAATTTAAAAAATCTTAATTTTTAATTTTTAAAAGGATCTCTTATTAAAATAATCCATAGAACCCGTCTCATATGCTGGGAGACATTCCATGAACTACTTTAACTCGAAGACATAACCCTACTTTTTAAAATTTTTTACTTTTATTAAAATATAAGACAGAAATAATTTTAATACTCGATTTAGATGAAAAGTACTAAAAATGACTCTAAAGATTCGAATTTGGTCAAAATGTCCAACATGTTCTTTAAAGTACACCTTTGATGTAAATGTATCTCAATGTCCCTAAAGTATTTGGTTCTAAAATATATTAATGCAATGTACCTAAGGTGTACTTTTGAAATATAAGTATCTTGGTACCCTAAAAGGTTTTATAACTTCATAGACGAATGAACTTGTTCCTAGTATACACCTTTAACATAGAAGTATCCTGGTGACCAAATAAAAGTCAGTTTTAATATATATTACTAAAATGTCCTTAAAGTCTAGCTTTAACATAAAAAAAAAAGATCGGCAAACTTCTTGGTGGCATTCCTTATCGGTTTTTCATACTATGGAACGCATAGGGTGTTAATGAATGTAATGGTCATCTTTTTTTCCATTAAACAAGATTAAACGAAAATCACCTCTTTTTCCCATTGTTAGGCATATTGCCTGAAACTTTCTATAGGCTTCTTCTCTAAATTCATATGGGAGAAATAGTCAGAAGCCTAATCCAACACATGTTAGTATTTATTTAAGAAAGCTCTAGCCAAGTCAACCTACAATCAAATTTTGATGCTATCAAGCTCAATATATCATTGGGTAGCTACCCTAGTCAAGTTATGTTGAAAATAGTGGATGAAAAGATTTTTGCCTTTTTCAAACCCACCTATCTTTCTAAGATGCATTCTGACATGTATAGTGGGTGTAGCCATATGCCTGCCTTTAAAACTTTAGATGATTCGAAAGGCATGGCATGCTTGACTTAAAAAAAATGATGGTGGCTGTGGTCAAGCCTTTGTGTTATCCCTCGATCAGGATTTGGATTAGGCATATCGCTTGTTTATCAGATCTTGGGTGGCCACCATGAAGCAGCCATAATCTCAAAGTTACCATCAATCATTTTAGGCTATGTGGGATTGGGTGCCTATTGAAAATAATATTTTGAGTTACAAAATTGGAAACATCAATTTTAAGGTCTACAAAGTTCAAAGATCCATTGGTTGGCTTTAGGAGTTGGTTATGTGTGGGGAAGGACTGACCTCCCCATGACGTCCGAAATCGGTACCTACTAACTATGTCTCACTTAAATCGATCCATTGAGTTTTTATTTAGATATAATTCCCTTTAATGCATGAAGTTTTATAAATTTAGATCTGATCTTTTTTTTAAATTAGCTCACATATGCAATCAAAGGTGTTGAGGAAAATAGGGATTTTTGGGAAAATGATGTCCGAATTGGATTTTAAAAAGTTGGATGTTTTGTATTAGGTACTAGAGAGATAACAACATGGAACATTATCATGTACGTTTTATTGGAAAAAAATAAATTATAAACATGAATGCATGATAATCACTACAAAAAGAAATAAGTTAGTCAGATAAAAAAAGAAAAATATAATAATATCATGAACAAGCAATCGCAAACAAAAAACTGTAAAAAGGAGGGATAATAAAAATGCATCTCATAATTACCTTCGATTATTGAAGAATAATCGAGATGACAATAATACCTTTTTGAAAAGGGAATTTTATGAACTTTTAGGAAAAATATTTAAAAATTTCATAAAAATCATGTGATGGCTAAAATGGCTCAAACAGAATATTGCATGCTAGTTCCATGGGTTTCAGACAATGATGGTTTGAAAAATCATAACTCCCCTATCTAGGATGATCTAAGGGTAAACAAGACACCATTGGAAAGGTAATTTGATGCTCTTTGCGAGAAAAGGATTATAAAAAATAGAGAAAACATTTTATGGTTCAAAAATAATTTTTAAAATTTAAACTTTTGTGCCGCCAGATGAAAAGAGGGATTATTTTGATTTTTCAGGTTTCTTGGGTCGAACTTGAATTATGGATGCTCGGACGTCCATAATGTAGGGAAAAAAATGATACTAGCATCACAAGTTTATTCCATAATCCCAAAGTAGTTTGGGATGATGAAACAATCCATTAACCATGCCATAAAGGTGTTGAACTCGAGATCAAGGCTTAGCATTTCTCAACTAAAAAAGGGTTCTTTTGCCTGAAAATAACATATTTAAACTTGTGTCACCATGAATCCAGAGCTAGAATACTTATTTTATCCTCTAGATTGGAATACCAGTTTCATGAAAACATTAAATCCATGCTATTCTTTATCTATCAAAGGTAGCATGAACTTTACTTAGGGATTTTTTTTGAAATCGGGTTATTTAGGAAACAAGCCCTTTTTTTATGTCTTTTTCGATTTATTGAGAAATATCCGCGTTAGTTTTAGAAGGTGTACCAACTGGGTTCATCTACTGATGGATTAAAGTAAGTGGACAAGAAAAGAAATTTCTCGTATAAGGGGGTTATTTGCTTGGAATAGGAAGGCTTTCTTTTCGAGGTGAGTTTTTCTGACCTAGAATGTTTCATTTGATGTTTCACTTCTCGAGTCAAGAGAATAGTGCTCTATCTACTGTTAAAAAATTACCCTTGGTTTCGTACCTGAGGGATAGCATTTCAACAAAGAAGTCATAAATAAAATACAATGATACAACAACAAACATGGATTGAATATGCAAACATATGAGGATGACATTTTGGCGTGAAAGTAGGTGACAAAAAGGCAAGACAATGCTAAATAGGGTGCACGAAAATGATATGAACATGTTTAAATAAAGGAATGGATGCTGGAGTTATCAAGATAGAATTTTTATTCAACAAGACTCCTTAAAACACAAGAAAATGTATGGATACACATAAGATATGTTAATGAGACCATTTAAATATAAGATGGATATGTGAACATAGAAGGAACATGGCAAGAAATGCACGAACAGAGGTCGTGTAATGATAAAAATGAAGTCTGGTGACTTCATATATCCAAACAACATCAAGGTGTCAAGAGGGTCACATGATCCTAAGACTACCATAACCAAGGCAACAATAATGCATAAGAGTCTTAGGAGGGTCATGGCAGCATGAAGGCCTCACTAAAATAAAGTGGATGATAAAAATAGAAAATACATGGAACAAGGTAAAAAATATACCAACAAAAGCTTAAACTTCCCCATTTTTTAAAGCAATGAATTTAATCTTAGTTTCTTCCATCTTTTTGCTATTATTTAGCAAGAAAAGGATGAAAGGAAGAAGCTTTCTGGTAATATGGTTACTGACGAGGTGTTTTAAAGGTGAAATTGTGTAAAAGGTTGATTTTTTAAAGGTTTTTTGGTGGTGGTTTTACGGAGCCACGAGAATAGGGGAAGGTTAAGGGTGAAAGGCAATGAAACAATGTTTTTTTAGAGAGAGTTTTATGGCTGAAGATGGTTGAAAAGGTTTTAGGAATGGACGGAGAGTTTTCTAAGATTGCTGGAAAGCTTTCTTGAAATGGTTAAACATCTATTTTTCAGGTAGTTAGAAGTCTCTCTTATTTAATGCTCAGCCAATGCCTTTAGGAAACAAAGCAAGGGCATTTTTTTATCTTTCTCCTCTACACCAGGGGACATCTCCAACTACTATGGTCAAATGATTTTCCTCTTATTGGTTTTGCCATTTTAAGCAAAGAGGCAAAAAGGTTGTGACAACTTGCAGCTAGAGATATGCCCGCCATGCCTTCTTGCAACAATATATTTTGTGAAAGTGACCCTTGTCATTGGCTATTTGGGCTCTCAAAATTATTTTAAATCTATTTATAAGCCCAAAGTCAAGGTTTGCAATGTTTTTTTTTTACAATTCTTAGTGCAAAAAACATGTTTGAATCAGATTTATAAAAGTTGAAAAGTGGTTCAAACTTGGAAAAAATGCCTTGGTGTATCGATACAAAACATGCTGTATCAATACCCAAAGTACTTTTTACCCATGAGTATCGATACAATGAGCTAGGTACCGATACTAAGAGCAAAAAATTATTTTCAGTCTCGAGATTTAAAGGCATGTATCAATACTCCATGGATTTATATAAATACTTATGCTTGTGCATCAATAAACTTTGCCAAAAATCACTTTAGCTACTGCCAAGGTTTGTTTCAATACAAACATGCTAGGTATTGATACCAAAACTTCTTATCGATACTACATGTGAAAGTTCAAGTTTTGGTGATGTGAAGGCCTCGTATCAATACTCATGCACTAATATATCTTGTATATACCTGTGGCTCCTTGGCTTACCTTAACTTAGTCATAAACAGTGGGAAATTGATCGTATACTCAACTAAATGACTATGATGACGCCATGAAAAATGGCATTCGATGCTTTATTTTACATTTTTCTATAATGTGACCTATAGGTATTTCAGACCTTCCCTAAAAAATTTTTTTGCCTAGCACCATCCTCTAGTTTTTATTCTTATTTTCTAATTTTATCATCTTTCACTTAAGTCCTAGGATGCCAGCAATTAGCCTAGAGTAAAATGAGGTGTCTAAGTGGGGTCCATAGTTTTGTTGAATTCTCAAAACCTAGTACCTTAAACTTTGGCAGCATGACAAGATTAGACACAAAAGACAAAGATTTAACATTGATAGCTCCAAAATCATCTCCTCTTGATAGTTTGAAAGGTCTTTGACTAGGACTTTTCTTTTTTAGATGTGATAAAAGTTGAAAAATACAAATTCTTGGCTTTTAACCATGAAAGGGGACCGTTAGATTAATCACTTATCTAATTAGTCTTGAACGGCCATCCCGAAGTGGCCAACAATTAGAGTCACCACTGATCATTTTGGCTAGGCCTAATCGAATACCTATTGAATCCGATATTTAGAGTTATGAAACTTAAAACATCGATTCCATGGTTTTCATAACTCAAACATTCAATAGTTAGGTTTAGGAGTTGGTTATGCACAAAAAGGTATAAGCCTCCCTATGATGCCTAAAATTGGAACCTTTCAAGCCATGTCTTGACTTAGTTTTGGTTCCCTCGGTTTTAACTCATCATTATTTAGATATAATCCCCTTTTTATGCATAAATTTGAATAAAATAAAGTTTGGTTTTGGAAAAAAAATCATCTATCTGCCTTAAAAAGAGAAAAAACATATGGATTTTTATTAAAATATTCTCTGAATTTAGTTTTTCAAAATACGATATTCTATGTCAAATAATAGATAGATACCAACATGAAACACTAGTTTATAAGTTTTAAAAGATGATTTTGAAAATATGGATGCAAGATGACCATCACAAAGGAAATGTGTTAGTAAGACAACAAAATGAGATAATATCACATAAAATCATTCACATAAAACAATAAAAGAGAAAAAAGAAAAGAGAAGGATGATCAAAATATATCTTGTAATTGTCATTGATTATTTTGAAATAACTGAGTCAACAATTTTATAGACGTACTCGAATCCACTGACTAATCAAGGCATGAAAATAGAGTTTGAATATTGGAAAGTCCAAAGAAAATCTAGGCCAACAAATTTTGATTTTTTTCTTGACAATTTTAAAAAGAATGAGATCGACAAAATTTGACTATTTTTTTTATAATTTTTGAAAAATAAGATTAGAGTATCCCTTCGGAAGACAGGGTTGGAGTAACCCTTTGGAAAATAGGATTAGAGTATCCCTATATGTGAAAACTTTGGTAAGTTTTAAAATTTGAATAAAGTTTGTAAAAGCAAGGTTAAGGCATCCACAATGGAAACTTTGATGATTTTAAAGGGACGATCTTAAAGGATTTACCTTGACAAAGGTTTAGTAATTTATTGACAAAATAACATTTTTTGAAAATTTTTTACAAAATAGGTGATTTTTATTAAAAAAATTGATGAAAATATAAGTGACATGATAAAGATTGCTTATGCCTTGACCCAGATGTACAGGGTTGATGCATGGATTTTGACTTGAAGGGGCTAATCGATGTTGCCTAGAGAAATTAAAATTGCTCAAAGTGGGAATTCAGAAAAATCAATTAATTTGGACTAATACGAAACACAGGGGACAAAAGCACATTGTCTCATTTTTTGAATTTATTTCGGGCAAATTCAAAGATGTTAGGAGCCAGATGAGATGCCATTAAAATGGTGACTCAATAAAGTTTAATGTAAAAATATTCCAAAAGTATCAAAATATCATGTTGCAACTAGAAATAATTTTTAAAGTGAGGTTAAGGTCGACAATGATAGCACGTGTAAGGAAAAGGGTGTGGCAAACTTTGAAAAATTATTCCCAACTAATTCAGAATAGTTAGATCAGAAACAATACCTTTCAGGAAAGAAAATTTCATCTAATTTTAGAAAAATTATTTCAAAAATTTGAAAGAAATTATTTAAGCCTGAAATGGCCCAAATAGAATATAAATTGTTGATTCTATGGTTACAAATAATATTGGTTTGGAAAATCATAACTCCTTCATCCAAAATTATCCAAATGCAAAATTGCTACCATTGGAAAGCTAATTTATTGCCATTTCAAGGAAAAATACCATAAAATTCCTATGCTATCAGAGTAAAACAGGGGAGTTTTTTTATTTTTTTAATTTTACTTGGCCTAAACTCGGGACACAGACATCTAAATGTCCATGATAGAAAGGAATGAGTTCATGAGCTTATCTACATAACCCTAGAGTAGTTTAAGGCGATGAGATAGTCTGTTGACCATATCATAAACATAAGAACTCACATAAGCAACTTTGGATAATAAAAACGAACATTTAATTTTTGAAAATAGAATATTTGGCCTTAATAACCCTTGAATCCACACATAAGACTTATTTTTCTTCAAGATTTAAAGACCAATGAAGAAAATTCTTAAATCCATCTTAATCCTCATTTATTGAGATTAGCGTGGGCTTAACTTGGGGGGTTTTAGAAAAACAAGTTTTTCATAGCAAATATCTTGACAAATATGCTATGGACATAATATGACATGCATGAAAATAAGCATAGATAGCATGTTTAAACAAACAAAGATGACATTTTAACATGGAAAATATGGCAAAGATTCTAGGAAATGGCAAGTAAGATGCATGAAAATGCTAGCTTCATGAATCTTGACAAATGTATTAAGAACTAAATATGACATTCATGACAATTAACATGAACAACATTTTTTGACAAGTAAAAATGGTATCTTGACATGTAAATAATGATAACAATGAAAAAAAGACTAATACGATGCATGAAAGTGCTATCTTCATAAGCAACATCAAGAGTCATGCCATGAAGGATGATATGAACATGTGTGAGTAAGAAGAAGTTTGCTAGAAATTTCATAACAATATTAAAACTAGTTTTTAGGTAGACCAAACACATAAACATGGTAAAGCATGGCAAAATGGTTAATATAGCACCAAAAATCCTAGGTCTACTATAAACAAAGCCATAAAATGACTGAGAGTCCTAGGACTAAGATCATGGTCACATGGATTTGGCTCTTTAAAATGATAAGAATGATAATGAAAGAAGAAGTAAGGTAAAAAAAGATAAAGATTATACCAAGTAGCTTTAAACCATAATTTATCCTTTGAGCAAAAATTAATTGACTT
Source organism: Adansonia gregorii (assembly GCA_038382025.1). NCBI lineage: Eukaryota > Viridiplantae > Streptophyta > Magnoliopsida > Malvales > Malvaceae > Adansonia > Adansonia gregorii. The sequence goes on from JBBYHO010024401.1 coordinate 9,574, forward strand.
GGAGCTCACTTTTTTCCTCTCTTTGCTATTGATTAGTTAGAAAAAGATGGCCAAAATGAGCTTGAGAGATGTGTTAATAATGGAAGAGAGGTCTTAGATAAAAAGAGGGTGAAAGAGAGTATTTTAGAAAGGTTTTTAATGGTGGCATTAAGGAACTACAGTAATGAAAGGTTTTTTAGAGATGAATATGGCTGAGAAGGATTTTTGGAGAGCGTTTAAATCTCTTAAAATGTATTTAAGATGTATGTGTCTTTAGCTAAAAACGTTAGCATTATATGACCTGTGAAAACTAAAGACCACATGCAAAAAGCAAAGGCATTTTGAAGGGTTTTGGTGTATGGACAAGCTACTATGCTCAACTTTGCCCATTAAATCCATTAGCTGGCTCAGCAAAAATAATGGATCAAGGCCATTTTTAGCAGTTGAGCAATGAGAAAATCCAAGTTACCCTCTAACAAATTGAATTAAGTCATGAAAATACCTTTGCCAAAGCTATTTGGGCTTTAAAAATTTGTTAAAACCTAATCATAAGTCTAATGTTGAGGCCTACTATGAATTTGGATGATCCTTGGTGCTAAAATCATGGTCCAATTCATGTTTTAATGTCATGGTGTAAGAGGGTGAAAATGAAACAAACTAGGCATTTTAGCCTTGGGATACTGAAACAATGTATATTTTATTGATACTTGGAGCAAATTTTTGTTCCAGTATCGATAGAATGAAGCTAGTATTGGTACTTGGAGGTTGGTATCAATACTAGCACTCTTTATATTGATACTGACTAGCCAAAATGGATTTTTAACCTATTGTGAAGCCCAATAAAGGGTTTTTTTATTTATATAGAATCACCTGTATCGATAAATGACCCTTTTGTGTTGATACAATGTGAAAATTTGAATTTTGGTGATGTGAAAATTTTGTATCGATACCTAAAAGCCATGTATTGATGCATTCATAAAAAAATGTGAATGTTTCATACATTTGGCCTTTTTGACACCTTAGCCTATCTAGGAATGATGGATGATTAACTTGTGCTTGTTTATATAACCTTAGTGATACCTTGAATAGTGACCTTTGATGCCTGTTTTTAATAATTTTCTTTACTACAATCTCTAAACATTTCAAACCTTCACAAAATAATTTTTTGCCTAGTGCTATGTCACTTACTAGTGCCTGGCAACATGACACCTGATAGTTGTTCGTATTTTTATTTTTATTTTTTAATTCTATTACCTTTCCATTATGTCTTGGTATGCAAAAAATTGCCCAAACAAAATAGGGTGCCTATAGTTGCCCTTCTTTGGCTATTACTAAGCATCAAGGACAAAGCAAAGACTAATAGACACAATTTTGTCAGAGATGTGCTTGATCCTACCTCATGTTCCTGTAATGAGAAGGCTAAAATTAATATAACATTAGGATAAAACACAATTTTGGTCTTGATTTTAAGATTTTTTTGGGTAAAAAGATAAAGTTTGAATTCTTGGATAAAAAAAAACCTAAATTGCGATCCTAGGCTTGTCTTATCCCTAGGTTCGACTTAAAAATTATAGAGTGCTAATATGCCAAACCATGGCTACCAACATCAAGCTTTTGAAAGTATTTTTTTGACAAATTTTAGATAAAAGGCCTAGAATATGATCCTAGGCTTGCCCTATCCCTTATTCAACTTAAAACAAACAAAATGACACTATGCTGAATCATGGCAGCAACATAAGACTTAAAAGGATTTCTAGACAAATTTTTGATGAAAAATCTAGATTAAAATCCTAGGCTCGATATACCCCTAGGTTCAATTTGAAAATGATAGAATGCAAATATTGTCAAATCATAGCCAGCAACATTAGAATTTAGAAGGATTTCTTGATAAAGGGTCTTAATTGTGATTATTGACTAAGGTTCTTGACTAAGGTGTTGTAGACACCTTGTTTTGTCCGGGTTAACTTTTAACAATCTAGAGCATCGACGTAAGAGGGGACGATGAACGTCGCCCGGCGAAAAAGTATTTTAAGGATGTCAAGAAGGCCTAGGGATCATATCAAAGGTAAATACAAAGATGTAGTATCAAGAGACATAGTCTGAGGTATCCTAAGGACAAAGGAATCAAGAAAATTCACAATTTTACTTAAGTGTATCGATACATGGTTCTCATGTATCGATAGAATGCTCCAATGTGCCAAAATTTGAAATGTCCTTATTTGTATCGATATAGCATATAGCTGTATCGATACAAAAAGCCTCTATATTGATACAAGAACTCATGTATCGATACTGGACCATGCCAGGACCCAAATATGCATTCTGTAAAGGACTGTATCGATATAAACGAACTTGTATCGATACAGTGGTTCATGGTATCGATGCAATGGTTTATAGTATCGATACAGTGATCATTGTATTGATAAAATGTTCATTGTATCGATACTATCAAGGTTTTTGGGCCAAATGTATCGATACATTATGCAATGTATCGATACTTGCA
>JBBYHO010024412.1:0-12054 GCA_038382025.1 Adansonia gregorii
GAAATATCTTCTTGACTGAGACTATTCTTTGGCAATGTGATGAGAACGAGAATGTACGGATTCTCAACTTATTATACTGTGAGGGGGACCATAAGACAAATCACTTATCTTATTGGTCTCGTATGACCATCACAAAATGGCCAACGCTTGGAGTCACCACCAATCATTTCGGGTTAGGCATGATCGGATTCCTATTGAAACCTATGTTCTAAGTTACGAAACTTAAAACATCGATCCCGTGGTTTACGTAATGCAAAGATTCGTCATTTGGGTTTAGGAGTTGGTTACGTGCGATGAGGTACGAACCTCTTCGTGTCGCCTGAAATTAGTACCTTACTAGCTATGTCTTATCTCGATTTCGATTCTTTCGATCTTAACTGTCACTATTTTGATATAACCCTCTTCGAATGCATGAATCTTATAGAAATGATCCAAGTTTTGATGAAAGATTTAATCTTATATACACCCTGGAGAGATGGGGAATATAGAGATTTTTTATGAAAATAACCTTTGGATTTTACTTTGAAAATGGAATGTTCCATTTTGGGCACTGGAGAGATACCCACGTGAAATATTACCTTTAATTTTGTTTGCAATGTTTTGAAAACACGAATGCACATAATCATCACAAGGAAATCATGTTTGTAAGACAATAAATAATATAACATAACATGGATCATTCAATGTAATGATAAAGAAAATGGGTGGACTATGGGAATTTATCTCACTATTGACATCGATTATCTAGGAATAACCGAATCGATAATTTTCGAGATGCATCTGGGTTTCTTGATTAAACAAGGCATGTTTGACATATTCGTGGAAATTCGAGAAAAGAAAGAATGATTAATTTGTAGTTGAAAGATAGGGTTGGAGTATCTCCTCAGAAAGATGGGGTTGGAGTATCCCCGTGAATGGAAAATAGTTTGTTTTGACAAAGGAAGATTTTTTTTTAAATCTTGGCAATTTTAAGAAGCGGGGTTGGAGTATCCCCTGAAAAGGTTGGGGTTGGAGTATTCCCATGAATGAGAAATCATTTTGACATAAAAAAGATTTTCAATTCTTGACAATTTCGAAGATGAGGTTAGAGTATCCCCTTGGAAGGACAGGGTTGGAGTATCCCCGTCGATGACATAACTTCATGATTTAGAAAATGGGCGCGCATTCGACAATTTTTGGCAAAAATATTTATCATGAATGAGGATGATAAAGATGTAAAATGTGTTTGTGCCTTGATATGAGCTTGTGGGAGTGTTAAGGTATGCTCTCGAGTCTGATCGGGATGACATGGAGACATTCGCATGTCTCGAGACAAAATTCGGGAAAATAATTTAATTTTAACCAAAATAGAAAATCAGGGACAGCATCACGCTATCTTGCTTCTTAAATTTATTCTAAATTGGTTCGAAGGATTTAGAAGGTGGACAAGACACCGTTAAAAAGGTAACTCGATGAGGGTCATTCTAAAAATATTTCCAATATCCCAAGAAATCACTTTTTGAGGGAATAAATTTTCAAGTTTAGACTGATTGAGCTACTGGCAGAGCATAAGAGTGACAAGGTATGTCAAAATTTGAAAAATCACCTCAAACTCATTTGGTGTCAAAAAATTGCAAGTGATACCTTTCTGAAAAGGGAATTTCATGAGCATTTTAGGAAAAAATTGTTTGAAACTTTTGGAAAATCATTTAGTGGGTCTGAAATGCCCAAACAGGATACATGTTTGGATTTCAGAGGTTTTGGACCGTTTAGATTTGAAAAATCATAACTTTCTCATTCGGACTGATCCGGAGGTGGACAAGACATCGTTTTCATGATATTTTGACATACTTTCTGAGAAAAATATCATGAAATTCACTAAAAATTGTTTGGGATTTTAAAATAATTTTTCAATTTGTAACAGCAGTGTTGCTCGCAGGGGATAAAGTAAAGCAAGGGATATTCCTTATTTTCCTTATGTTTATGAGTTTACATTCGAGTCATTGACAGTCGAACATCCATGGCTGAAGGAAAAGAGTGGCATGAGTGTCATGAACTCATTTGCATAGCTTGGAAGTAGTTTGGGACAATGAAACAGTCCATTAATCATACCACTCAAGGTTTTGACTCAAAAATAAGGCATAAACATTTCGGGGATAAGTGTAAAGCCATTTTTGTTGGAAAATCAGAAGATTTGAGCTTGTTTAATGAAGATTCCAAATCTGGAAAACTTAATTTTCCCTAAGATATTTTGCTAGCTTTAAGGAAAATGCTAAGTCCATGCTAATCCTCATTGGTTGAGGTTAACATGCTTGGCTTGGGGGTTGTTTCAAAAATCAATTTGTATCAGCCATCAAGCATGCATTTTGACAACAAACATACAAGGGGATGGCATACAACATGAATGGGGATGCTAAATTTTACTAATGACCTCGACAAAGGAAGTGTTGTGCACTTTGACAAGAAAATATTATGGATACTAAAAACGACAATGATTTGTGCAAGTTGAAATGTAAATGTGCTTGAAATGCTTTAGGCTAATGATTCATGCATGGATTAGTGATAACAAGATGCATGAACATGGAAAAAAATGCATGAGCAAAAGATATCAAACTAATAAGGATGAAATGAGACATTTTGCACATCAAAGGGCATTAAGGCATCCAAATCCTAAGCTACCACAACCAAAAGCCACAATAATGCATGATAATCCTACGAGGGTGATGGAAACATGGAAAGCCTACTGAAATGATGAAGACGCTGAAAAATAGAAAATATAAGTGATGGAATAGGATGTTATACCAACAAAACTTCAACTTTGGCCAAATAGTTGGAGCAGCAGAGATGGCTTGAATTTTTGTCTTTTCCTTGTTGTTAATAAGCAAGAAAAAGAGAAAATGATGAGGTTTTGGTTTTGGTATGGATGCGGGTGATTTTTGGAGTGTGTAATGGATGAAAGTAAGTGTTATTGGGGCTATTTTTTGGTGGTGTGTGAAGAGCTACGGGATTGGGACTTCTTTGATGTGTCAATGTGTTTTTGGAAGTGTAAAATGAGTTGGAATCTAACCTCTCTGCTGAAATAGAAGTGGTCCATTTATACCAACCTTTTGGAGCCAAATTGGAAGTGTTTTTGGTTATTTCTTAAAGGGGATAAGGTGATGTCAGCATGGTGGCTATAGGGTGGCTGTAGGAGGTAGCTTACTGCCAATGTGATAGGCATAGCGTGGCTGGTTTAAATGCTAAAATGATCTTCCAACAACTAGGATGTTTGATGGTGATATTGGCCAATAACTAGGGAGAAGTAGGGCGATCAAATGACATTAACCCCTTTGATCTAATTTATACTAAAAAAATGTTTTGATTAATTTTAAAGTCTAAATTCATAATCTGATATGTGTTTTAATCTTTTCTGATGCAAAAAAAATGAGTTAAAATCAAGTTTTGGATCAATGGTGGATGAGTCAAAATTGCCCGGATCGTGAAAAGGGCCTACATGTATCGATACATTTGGTCCAAAAACCTTGATAGTATCGATACAATGAACATTGTATCGATACAATAATCACTGTATCGATACTATGAACCATAGTATTGATACATGTTGATTTGTATCGATACATTCTTTTACAGAATGCATGTTTGGGTCCTGGCATGGTTTAGTTATACACGAGATCTTGTATCGATACAGGGACTTATGTATCGATACATCTACATGTTGTATCAATACAAATGGAGACATTTCAAATTTTTGATGCATTGGAGCATTGTATTGATACATTTAAGTAAAATTATGAATTTTCTCGATTCCTTTGTCCTCGGATGCCTTGAACTCCATCATTTGATGCAATATCTTCGCATTTACAATTGATATGATCCTTAGGCCTTCTTGATATCCTCAAAATACTTTTTCATCGGGTGATAATGTCCCCTCTTATGTTTATGCTCCAAATTGTTGAAAATTAGTGCAGATAAAATAAGGTGCCTACAGCTGCCCTTCTTTGACCATTGCTAAAGAACAGGGCAAAGATAAATAGACACTATTTTGTTCGGGGTGGACTGATACTTCTAGAACATTAGGGTGCTAGGTTTTCTAATGTTTAACCCCCTTAGGCAGGTATAGAGTAATGTGGATTTTTTATGGGTGCCACCAATTTGTGCAGACTTTAACTTAAACTTGGTGCCACCAGCTCGCATGGGCTTTGACTCAGGAGCCACCAGCTCGTGCAAGCTTTGACTTAGACTTTGGTGCCACCAGCTCGTATAGGCTTTGACTCGGGTGCCACCTGCCCGTGCGAGCTTTGGCTCAGATTTGGGTTCCATCAGCTTGTGTAGGCTTTGACTCGGATATCGCCAGCTCATGCAGGCTTTGACTCAGACTTAGGTGCCACTAGCTTATATGGGCTTTAACTCAGGTGTTGCTAGCTCATACAGGCTTTGACTCAAACTCGGGTGCTGCCAGCTCATGCGGGCTTTGACTTAGACTTAGGTGCCACTAGCTCGTATGGGCTTTGACTCGGGTGCCGTTAGCTCGTGCAGGCTTTGACTTAGACTTGGGTACCACCAGCTTGTGTGGGCTTTAACTCAAGTGCTGCCAGCTCGTGCAGCCTTTGACTCAAACCTAGGTGCCACTAGCTCATGTGGGCTTTGACTCGGGTGTCGCCAGATCATACGAGCTTTGACTTAGACTTGGGTGCCACCAGTTTATGTGGGCTTTGACTCAGGTGTCACCAGCTCATGCGGGTTTTAACTTAGACTTGGTGCCACCAGCTCGTGTGGGCTTTGACTCGGGTGCTGTCAGCTCATGCGAGCTTTGACTTAGAGTTGGGTGCCACTAGCTCGTATGGGCTTTGACTCGGGTGTCGTCAGCTTGTTCAAGGTTTGACTTAGACTTGGGTGCCATCAGCTCGTGCAGTCTTTAAAAAGGGTGCCATGACTTATAGGCTTTAAAAAAATGCCACGACCTGTGGGCTTAAAATGGTGCCACAACCTGTGGGCTTTAAAAAAGGTGCCACAACTTATGGGCTTTAAAAAGGGTGCCACGATTTATGGGTTTTAAAAGGTGCCACTGACATGTGGGCTTTGAAAGAGGTGCAACTAACTTATGGGCTTTAAGGGATGCCATGATTTGTGGGCTTTAAAAAGATGCCATGACTTGTGGGCTTTAAAAATGGTGCCACTGACTTGTGCGCTTTAAAAAGGATGCCATAAATTATGCACTTTAAAGGGTGCCACGACTTGTGGGCTTTAAAGGGTCCCACTAAATTGAGGGCTTTAAAAAAGGTGCCACCGACTTGTAGGCTTTGAAGGGGTGCCACTGACTTATGGGCTTAAAAGGGTGCCATGACTTGTGGGCTTTAAAAAGGGTGCCACAACATATGGGCTTTAAAAAGGGTGCCACGACTTGTGGGCTTTAAAGAGGTGCCACTGACTTGTGGGCTTTAAAGGGTGCCACTGACTTATGGGTTTAAAAAGGGTGCCACAACTTGTGGACTTTAAAAGAAAAGGTGCCACTGACATGTGGGCTTTGAAGGGATGCCATTGACTTATAGGCTTTGAAAAGGGTGCCACGACTTCTGGGCTTTGAAGGGGTGCCACTAACTTGTGGGCTTAAAAGGGGTGCCACGACTTGTGGGCTTTAAAAAAATGGTGCCATTGACATGTGGGCTTTGAAGGGGTGTGACAACATTTTTTTATAAAACTTCAAATACCAAAAGTTCATGACAAAATTTTCTGTTGAAAAAGGTTTTATCACAAGTTCATGCCAAAGCTTTTAACAAATGTTCTTGACAAAATTTTTTGATGATAGTTTCTAGACAATAATTTTTTGACACTGGCATTTTAATTGTAGCTGCTTAACAAAAAGGTTTTGACATAAGGTGATGAGAAGAAAAGACTTTACCTGAATGGCACTTGGTTTGCGAAGCTTAGAGTTCTTACCCAGAATTCCTTAGAAGTTCAGCAAACCTAGCTTGAAGTGATATCAGAAAAATGATGATGTAAGATGGTAATATGAATGCATGATATGAAATGCCATCATAATTGCATGATGTGAAGTCTAATATGGGAAATAGCTATAGTTCTCCTTGTACATCATTCAGACTCTCAAAGGCATGGTGATTCGTCCTTTTTCTAACCATGGACCAAAATTTTCCTTATTTCGCTAGGGATTATAGGTTGTCCTTGCTCCAATGGGGATGTGATCAAAAATTTAGTCTCAAGAATTTGGACTGCTGCGTTTCTTAATTTGAGAGGCTTAATCATTTTCCTGACAACTAGAGGGCATTGCCAACAATTTGGGAACTACTCGACTGATCAAGTTAATGTCTCTGATTATGTTAGGATTCTAATAGAATACATGAGTCAATTTTTGGCTAGCTTGAAATGGTTTTTCTAGAGATGTGGCTTGTAAAAGCAAGAAATGGTTTAGTGTATGGTCATGTTAAACGGGTGTTTGGATGCAAAAAGTGCATGATCTTGACGATTGGGGCTTAAGCAGAATTCCATATGCTTTTCTTTTCCTTTCGATGTAATATTAAGATGCCCAATGCATATTTCAGTTAATTATCAAACATTATCAGTTAAATGACAAGTGCAATGTAAATTGTACAAGGGTCAAAAGAAATAAGGTAATATTTATTTATGATAACAAAGAGACATAACTCAATATACTATTTGACAGGCAATTGATAGGGTAGCGAGAAGAATGATCTTTTAGGCGAAAGATGCCTCTGATAATCATGACATGGATGTTCTTTAGGTGCTTTTCAGAATCCCTCTCGAACAATGAATGTGCCTAGCATGAGCTGATCTTCGAAAGATCTCTAGAATTGCTTTGCATTGTCTTATAAGTGATCTCAATCTATACCCCATCAAAATTGATCTTCTTTAGTTGCCCCTTATAGGTTTTGAACTGTAGTTGGGTTGGTTGCCCTGATGTCCTTTTCAGATTTTCATCTAGACCCCTTTTGTTGTTGTTTTTTTCTTTTGTTTATTTGTGTTTTTTTGTTTTTTTTTAAAAGACGCCTTTTTAGGTTTTCACCTTCTATGTATAATATTTCTTGATAGAATCTGAGTTGACTAGGTTGGGCAAGACTTGCCGTCCATTTCTGACAAGATTAGGGCCTCTCCAAAGAAGCTTTACTTTACTATATATGGTCATTCCCAACTAGAGGTCCACTTCCCCTGTATATCTTTGTGAATTGGGAGGATCTTCTTCAATACCAATTTGCTTAGGTGAAATTGTCGTGGACATATCTTTTTTGTTATGGGCTCAAATCATGTGTTTTTTATGTGTTTGACCATGGCCAATGCATTTTTCCTTGATGAGATTGAGCTGGTCGTATCTATTTTTGACTCATTCAACCTTTCCAAGTTTGGTTTCCATCAAAACTTTAAGAGAAGAGATTTCAACTTTGATGAGCAATACAGCTTTCATCCCATAGACAAGAGAGAATAGGGTAGCATTCGTGGAAGTTTGAAGTGAGGTCGGATAGGCATGAGGTGTAAAGGACATCTTCTTATTCAAATCTGTGTGAGTTTCGACCATTTTCTCAACCATTCTTTTGATTTTTTTCGGCTGCCTTAACTGCCCCATTCTTGTTTAGGTATAAGGATGGAATTATCATACTGGATCATGAACTGTGAAAGGTTTGCTGATGCGAAGCTTTCTTCAAAACCTTCTTTAGCATCAACTTTGCTAGTGCAAATTAATCATTCGAAATTGATCTTCAAAGACCCATCAGACACATCCATGTCATTATATTAGGACACCTGAAAAGGTAGGAAATGGATATTGCAAAAGGCACACCTACAACTAAAAGATTTGGATAAAAAAAGAAAAAGGCAAAAGAGTAATGGAGATAAAAAAGTTGAAAAGTGATTGGGACACACAATATGGAATGATATATGCAAAAATCATTTCATTGATAATACTTGATAAAAATGCCCCTTACATAAAACACCTTCCTGCCTTTAGGCGAGGGCAAGTAGGCTTCATTTCTTGACATCACATATAAGGGACAAAAAAAGTGCAGGGGCTTCCATCATGACCCCATCATCAAAATCAAGTCTTGGTGGAAGGACACGAATTCTATGTCTCGATATTGATCATGTTTACAACTGGCTCAGTGTGGTTTGGTAAAAGACTACCAGCAACATTTGGTCCCTAGTTTGTCTTGAACTGTAAGACTTTTACGTTGATCAGATTTTGCATATTTCGTTTGAAATACATGCAGTTCTCAATGTTATACCCCGCTGCCCCAGCATGGTATTCACAGTGGCTATTAGGGTTATACCATAGTGGGTATGGTGGCTTCTTTTTTGGGACATAGGTCAGAACCGCTAAATGATTTTGAAGCAAGGTTTGGTAGAGGTCCTTATAGGTCATTGGGATGGGGTCAAAATGTTGTCTTGGTTGATTTGCACCTCGATTGTCAGGTGTATTATTGATTTTTCGATTGGTAGTTTAGTGGACCTGTGGAGGATAGCCTTGTGGTAGGTTTGATGGGATTACAAGGGATAGGTTATAAGTGGTGGCATAGATTGGCTGTGGGGATATTGTGACAGGGTAAGAATGTGGTATTCTTGAGTAGCGAGGGTTGGGTGCTTGATGCTATCTCGGCTGAGATGAGCCAGCATAATTTATAGTATTGGCCTCTTCTTTATTTTTCTTACTAGCAATGGGCTTCTTACTTGATCCAGCTATTTCCCTGGTAGACATTCTACCACTTTTAATGCCGGCATCGATCATGTTTCCAGAGAGAACCAAGTCCGTGAATTTCTTGGTGGCATTCCCCATAAGCTTCTCGTACTAAGGAGCACGTAAGGTGTGAATGAAAATGACTGTCATCTCTTTTTTTGTAAGGGGAGGCTTGACTAAGGCTGCTTCCTCTTTCCACTTTTGGGCATATTGCCTGAAACTTTCAGTGTATCTCTTTTCAAAATTCATTAGGGAAAATCGATCCGGTGCCTAATCTAACACATGCTAGTATTGATTTAGAAAGGCCTTAGCTAAGTCTGCCGATGATTGAATTTTGACATTGTCTAGCTCGATATACCAAGCTGCTGCCCCAGTAAGGCTATGCTAGAAGCAATGGATGAGGAGCTCTTCATTTTTCTTATACTTGGCCATATTTCGCAAGTACATTTAGATATGGACAGAAGGATCAGTGGTTCCATTAAACTTTTAAACTCTGGGACTTTAAACTTTGGGGAAATGATAAGGCTGGACACCAAAGACAGCGATTGAGTGTCAAAAGCTTCGAACTTGTTAGTCCCCTTGATAGCTTGGAGGCATTTTTCTAGTAGTTGAAATTTGCTCACCTCTTCTGTAGTCATAGTGGACTTTTGACCTTCCATTTTCTCTAGTTCCTTATGGTCAAGAGCTATTGGATATGCTAATAAGACTCCCACATTTATCCCTTGAGTACCAGGAATGAATTAACTTACCCTAATGGGATTAAGATAGATGACTGGTGGAGCCTGAGTGGCAGGCAGAGGAGTAGGCTGTTGTTCTTGTCTAGGTTCCCCTTCGGCAGGTTCTGGATTATTAGCAGGGGGACCTTCAATGTTGGGAGAATCATTCTTTGTTTCAACAGTACCAGCTTGCCCTTTTTTTTTCATAGAGGCTATCATTAGTTTCATAAGTCTAGCCATTTGAGTTTGCATTTCGCTTTGCTGATGGAGCATCTGGTCTTGTGATTCCTTGACCATTAGCTCAAGTCATTCAATGCGAGATTTATGATCATTCTCCATGATTCGTTTACGGCATCGCGTGTTATAGTGATGCAAGATATTAGGTTTTGTTTTCCTGATTGCCCGAGAGTTCCTTGCACTTTTATGGCCCAATTCTCGTATTAGACTTCTACTTGAAAATGTGTTGATTATGATGCAATGATGAATGATTGATGCAAGTATAAATAGGTAAAAGTAAATATGCACATACATTGGAGATAATTGAATCCTGGAACAACTTCATCGATAACATTTTTCATAGAGCCACAAAAAAAGGTTCCTTGCTGAACACTGAACCAAAACAATTGTCCCAAAATGATGATGGTCATGATAATTATGATGAGATGATGCATGCGTCAGAACACAAACAAAGGGAATTGAATTAATTAAATGTATAACAGGCAAATGTAAGAAATTAACGAATTTGAGAACATCAGAGAAAATATTCATAACATGTCTCAACCAATGTGATAAGACAAGAAAAGGGTAGTGTATCAACATGCCTTGGTGCAATCTGCTCTTTCATGAGGTGATGCAATATCTTATTTTGATGGAAAAATAATCGACTAGTGGTAACATTCGTTTATCACCACTAGTGCAGATGCGCGTTAAGCCATGACTCAGACAGCATAACGACTTGCAATATAAGACATTGTGAATGATGGTTTTTTATTCACAGACACTTATTTACGCAAAGGTTAGCCATCGATCCAGCGACATGATGGCATGCCTTGATAGATGATAAAAATGCAGATACGGGAGAAAATTATATACTTATTGTCTTTTACATAATTGTGGTGATTAGGAGTAAAGGTTAGGAATGTTTCCTGAGTGACCCTATTCTTCGAGTATTCTAACAACATTTTGGTATGGTTTGACATGGTTTAGCTCGTAGGGCTCACTATATGAGGTTTAAGTTGATGCCTATATAGGTATCCAAATTACTCCTCTGTTCAGTAAGGACAGTCGAGGGATCCCGATCTAAAACCTATCATGGGTTTGGCGGAACAGGTTTGATCCGTTGGATGTATTTTCCTATGCAAATACGAAGGGTTACTCATGAGAGACATAGGTAATTTACATCCAGGAAGTCATTGCCATGCCTATGCGGAGGGTTACTCATGAAGGCAGATAGCTCACTTCCTCCTAATGATTGGGTTGTAACCATGCCATGGAGTTTGGCAAGACACTAATACACATGCAAGTGTTCGGCGTGTGATGGGGAAATGATCAAACCTTTTTGTTTACCTCCATATTACAACTTTTATTAAACTAATGATTGTTATGAAAAAAAGACAATCCTGAAAATCATGTCAAACAAAAGATTAGACTATAAAATGACAAAAGGGTCCTGGTTAAATAATGACTGATGATCGAAAGAACCAAGAACCTAGAAAGACATGGCTAGTTGTTGGCCTAACTCTCTATACCCTCCCCAGTGGAGTCGTCAAGCTGTTGCAACGTACCCCGGGTTGGATTTTCGCGGATCTAAAAGTGCGTTGACTTAAAATACTTTCCTGACTTAGAAGACATACTGAGACTATTCTTTGGCGAAATGATGAGAATGAGAATGTCCAGATTCTCAACTTATTATATGGTGAAGGGGACCATAAGACAAATCACTCATCTTATTGGTCTCGTATGACCATCACAAAATGGCCAACACTTGGAGTCCTCACCGATCATTTCAGGCTAGGCATGATCGGATTCCTATTGAAACCTATGTTATAATTTATGAAACTCAAAACATCGATCCTGTGGTCTACGTAATGCAAAGATTCGTCATTTGGGTTTGAGAGTTGGTTACATGCGATGAGGTACGAACCTTTTCATGTCGCCCGAAATTGGTACCTTCCTAGTTATGTCTTATCTCAGTTTTGATTCTTTTGATCTTAACTGTCACTATTTCGATATAACCCTCTTTGAATGCATGAATCTTATAGAAATGATCCAAGTTTAGATGAAAGATTTAATCTCATATACACCCCAAAGAGTGGGGAATATAGAGATTTTCGATAAAAATGACCTCTAGATTTTACTTTGAAAATGGAATGTTCCATTTTGGGCACTGGAGAGATACCTACATGAAATATTACCTTTAATTTTATTTGAAATGTTTTGAAAACATGAATGCACAAAATCATCACAAGGAAATCATGTTAGTGAGACAATAAATAATATAACATAACATGGATTATTCAATGCAATGATAAAGAAAATGGGTGGACTATGGGAATTTATCTTGCTATTAATATCGATTATCTAGGAATAATCGAATTGATGATTTTCGAGATGCATCTGGGTTTCTTGATTAAACAAGGCATGCTTGACATATTCATGGAA
>JBBYHO010024464.1:0-12047 GCA_038382025.1 Adansonia gregorii
GTTCGAGTCGAGAAATCGATCAACTGAAGGAAATATGCTTTTTAAAAATGGGATCAACCGAAAAAGCGGTGTTTTTGTCATATTTAATCATGCGAAATACAATCTCGGAGGCGCGGGCCCATATCAAAGATAGAGCGAGCGGGGAAGGTCTCTTATAGATTATTGGCGCAAATTGGGATGAGTGCGATCATGCTAACACTAATGCACCGGATCCCATCGAAACTCTGCAGTTAGGCGTGCTTGGGCGAGAGCCGTACTGGGATGGGTGGCCTTCTGGGAAGTCCTCGTGTTGCACCCCTTTTTCAATTTAGTTTGAAAGTAAGCACTCGGGTTCAAGTCGAGGAATCGATCGACTGAAGAAATATGCTTTTTAAAAATGGGATCAACTGAAAAAGCATTGTTTTTGTGAGATTTAATCATGCAAAATACAATCCCGGAGGCACGAGCCCACATCGGAGATAGAGGGAGCGATGAGGGTCTGTTATAGATTGTTGGCATAAATCAGGATGAGGGTGATCATACTAGCACTAATGCACTGGATCCTATCAAAACCCTGTAGTTAAGCGAGCTTGGGTGAGTGTAGTACTAGGATGGGTGACCTCCTGGGAAGTCGTCGTATTGCACCCCTTTTTGAAATTATTTTTTAAGCAAGAACTCATGTTCGAGTCAAGAAATCGATCGACCAAAGGAAATATACTTTTTAAAAATGGGATCGATCGAAAAAGTGACACTTCTGCGAGATTGAATCATGCGAAATACAATCTCAGAGGCGCAAGCCCATATCGGAGATGGGGCGAGCGATGAGAGTCTCTTACAAATTCTTGGCGGAAATCGGGATGGGTGCGATCATACCAGCACTGGGAAACCCTTGTGGTTCACCCTTTTTTGAAAATTTTTTTGGGCAAGCACTCGGGTTCGAGTCAAGAAATCGATCGATCGAAAAAAATATACTTTTTAAAAACGAGATCGACCGAAAAGGCGACGCTTTTGTGAGATTTAATCATGCGAAATACAATCTTGGAGGTGAAGGCCCACTTCGGAGATGGAGCGAACGAGGAGGGTCTCTTAGAGATTGTTGGCGCAAATCGATATGGGTGCGATCATACCAGCACCAATGCACCGGATCCCATCAGAACTCCGCAGTTAAGTGTGCTTGGGCGAGAGTAGCACTAGGATGGGTGAACTCCTGCGAAGTCTTCATGTTGCACCCCTTGTTGAATTTCTTTTTTAAGCAAGCACTCATGTTCAAGTCGGGAAATCGATCGACCGAAGGAAATATAACTTTTAAAAGCGGGAGCGATCGAAAAAACGGCACTTCTGTGAGCTTTAATCGTCCGAAATACATTCTCGAAGGCGCAGGCCCACATCAGTGATGGAGCGAGCGAAGAGGGTCTCTTATAGATTGCTGGCGCAAATCGAGATGGGTGCGATCATACCAGCACTAACGCACCAGATCCCATCAAAATTGTACAGTTAAGCGTGCTTGGACGAGAGTAGTACTAGGATGGGAGACCTCCTAGGAAGTCCTCGTGTTGCACCCCTTTTTGAATTTATTTCTTAAGCAAGCATGCGGGTTCGTGTCGAGAAATTGATCAATCGAAGGAAATATATTTTTTAAAAATGAGATCGACCAAAAAAGCAACGCTTCTGTGAGATTTAATCGTCCGAAACATAATCTCGGAGGCATGGGCCCACATCGATGATGGAGCTAGCCAGGAGGGTCTCTTATAGATTGCCGACGCAAATCGAGATGGGTGCAATCATACCAGCACTAACGCACCGGATCCCATCAGAACCCTGCAGTTAAACGTGCTTGGGTGAGAGTAGTACTAGGATGGGAGACCTCCTGGGAAGTCCTCGTGTTGCACCCATTTTTGAATTTATTTTTTGTGCAAGCACTCGGGTTCGAGTCAAGAAATCGATCAACCGAAGGAAATATAATTTTTAAAAACAGGAGCGATCGAAACAGCGACGCTTCTGCGAGATTTAATTGTGTGAAATATAATCTAGGAGGCGCAGGCCCACATCGGAGATGGAGCGAGCGATGAGGGTCTCTTGTAAATTGTTGGCGCAAATTGAGATTGGTGCGATCATACCAACACTAATGCACCGGATCCCATCAGAGCTCCGCAATTAAGCGTGCTTGGGCGAGAGTAGTGCTAGGATGGGTGACCTTCCGGGAAGTCCTCGTGTTGCACCCTTTTTTAATTTATTTTTTAAGCAAGCACTCGAGTTCGAGCCGAGAAATCGATCGATCGAAATAATTATAATTTTTAAAAACAAGATGGTTCGAAAAAATGGTGTTTCTACGAGATTTAATCCTGTGAAATACAATCTCAGAAGTGCAGGCCCACAACAGAGATGAAGCGAGCGAGGAGGGTCTCTTATGGACTGTTGGCGCAAATTAGGATGGGGCGATCGTACCAGCACTAATGCATCGGATCCCATCACAACTTCGCAGTTAAGCGAGCTTGGGCGAGAGTAGTACTAGGATGGGTGACCCCTTGGGAAGTCCTCGTGTTGCACCCCTTTTTGAATTTATTTTGTAAGCAAGCACTCGTGTTCGAGTTGAGAAATCGATCGACCGAAGGAAATATTCCTTTTAAAAATAGGATCGATTGAGAAACTGGTGCTTCTGCGAGATTTAATCATGCGAAATACAATCTCGGAGGCTCGGGCCCATGTCAGAGAAAGAGCTGGTGAGGAGGGTCGCTTATAGATTGTTGGCGCAAATTAGGATGGGTGCGATCATACCAGCACTGGGAACCCCTCGTGGTTCACCCCTTTTTGAATTTATTTTTTAGGCAACCACTCAGGTTTGAGTCGAGAAATCGATTAATTGAAGGAAATATACTTTTTAAAAACAGGATCGACGCAAAAAGCGATGCTTCTGTGAGATTTAATCATGCGAAATACAATCTCGGAGGTGCGGGCCCACATCGAAGATGGAGCAAAAAAAGAGGCTCTCTTATAGATTATTGGTGCAAATTGATTTGGGTGTGATTATACTAGCACTATTGCCCCGGATCCCATCAGAACACCATAGTTAAGCGTGCTTGGGCGAGAGTAGTACTAGGATGGGTGACCTCCTGGGAAGTCCTCGCGTTGTACCTTTTTTTGAATTTATTTTTAAGCAAGCACTCTGGTTCGAGTCGAGAAATTGATCGATCGAAAAAATTACAATTGTTAAAAATGAGATTGCTCAAAAAAGTGCTGCTTCTACGAGATTTAATCCTGCAAAATACAATCCCAGAAGCGCGGGCCCACATCGGAGGTGGAGCAGGCGAGAAGGGTCTTTTATAGATTGTTGGCGCAAATCGAGATGGGTGCGATCATACAAGCACTAATGCACCAGATCCTATTAGAACTCCGCGGTTAAGCGTGCTCGGGCGAGAGTAGCACTAGGATGGGGGACCTTCTGGGAAGTCCTCGTGTTGCACCCCTTTTTGAAGTTATTTTTTCAGCAAGCACTCAGGTTCGTGTCGAGAAATCGATCGACCGAAGGAAATATACTCTTTTAAAATAGGATCAACCCGAAAAGTGACGTTTCTGCGAGATTTAATCGTGCAAAATACAATCTCGGAGGTGCGGCCCCACATCGGAGATGGAGCGAGCGAGGAGGGTCTCTTACAGATTGTTGGCGCAAATCGATTTGGGTGTGATTATACCAGCACTAATGCACCGGATCCTATCGAAACTTCGCAGTTAAGCGTGCTTCGGTAAGAGTAGTACTAGGATGGGTGACCTCCTAGGAAGGTCTCGTGTAGCACTCCTTTTTGAATTTATTTTTTCAGTAAGCACCCAGGTTCGAGTCAAGAAATCGATCGATCGAAACAATTAAAATTTCTAAAAACGTGATCATCCGAAAACATGACGCTTCTGCGAGATTTAATCATGCGAAATATAATCTCGGAAGAGCGGGCCCATATCGGAGATGGAGCGAGCGAGGAAGGCCTCTTATAGATTATTGGCGCAAGTTAGGATGGGTACGATCATACCAGCACTAATGCACCGGATCCCATCAGAACTTCGTAGTTAGGTGTGCTTGGGCGAGAGTAGCAGTAGGATGGGTGACCTCTTGGGAAGTCCTTGTGTTGCACCCCTTTTTGAATTTATTTTTACGCAAGCGCTTGGGTTTGAGTCGAGAAAATGATCGATCGAAGGAAATATACTTTTTAAAAATGGGATCGACTGAAAAAGTAGCGTTTCTGCGAGATTTAATAGTGCGAAATACGATCTAGGAGGTGCTGGCCCATATCAGAGATGGAGCGAGCGAGGAGAGTCTCTTATAGATTATTGGTGCAAATCGGGGTAGGTGCGATCATACCAGCACTAATGCACCGGATCCCATCAGAACTCCGCAGTTAAGTGTGCTTGGGTGAGAGTAGTACTAGGACGGGTGACCTCCCGGGAAGTCTTTGCGTTGCACCCCTTTTTTAATTCATTTTTTAAACATGCACTCGTGTTCAAGTCAAGAAATTGATCAATCAAAACAATTACAATTTTTAAAAACGAGATTGTCCAAAAAAGTGGCGCTTCTGTGAGATTTAATTGTGTGAAATACAATCTCGGAAGTGCGAGCCCACAACGAAGATGGACCGAGCGAGGAGGGTCTTTTATGGATTATTGGCTCAAATCGAGATGGGGGTGATCATACTAGAACTAATGCATCGGATCCTATCAAAACCCCGCAGTTAAGCGAGCTTGGGTGAGAGTATTGCTAAGATGGGTGACCTTCTGGGAAGTCCTCGTGTTGCACCCTTTTTTGAATTTATTTTTTAAGCAAGCACTCGTGTTCGAGTCGAGAAATCGATCGATCAAAGGAAATATACTTCTTAAAAGCGGGATCGATCAAAAATGTGATGCTTTTGTGAGATTTAATCATGCGAAACACAATGTCAAAGACGCGGGCCCACATCGGAGATGGAGCGAGCGAGGAGAGTCTCTCAGATTATTGGCGCAAATCGGGATGGGTGCGATCATACCAGCACTGGGAAGCCCTCGTGGTTCACCCCTTTTTGAAATTATTTTTTAGGCAAGCACTCGGGTTCGAGTCGAGAAATCGATCGACCGAAGAAAATATACTTTTTAAAAATGGGATTGACCAAAAAGGCGATGCTTTTGCGAGATTTAATCGTGCAAAATACAATCTCAGAGGCGCAGGCCCACATCGGAGATGGAGTGAGCGAGGAGGGTCTCTCAGAGATTGTTGGCGCAAATCGATATGGGCACGATCATACCAGCACTAATGCACCGGATCCCATCAGAACACTACAGTTAAGCGTGCTTGGGCGAGAGTAGCACTAAGATGGGGGACCTCCTTGGAAGTCCTCATGTTGCACCCCTTTTTGAATTTATTTTTAAGCAAGCACTGAGGTTCGTGTCGAGAAATCGATCGACTGAAGGAAATATACTTTTTAAAAATGGGATTGACGCAAAAAGTGATGCTTCTACGGGATTTAATCATGCAAAATAAAATCTCGAAGGCGCGGGCTCACATCGGAGATGGAGCTAGCAAGGAAGGTCTCTTATAGATTATTGGCGCAAATTGGGATGAGTGTGATCATGCCAACACTAATGAACCGGATCCCAACAGAACTTCGCAGTTAAGCATGCTTGGGCGAGAATAGTACTAGGATGGGTGATCTCTTGGGAAGTCCTCGCGTTGCACCTTTTATTGAATTTATTTTTTAAGCAAGTACTTGGGTTCGAGTCGAGAAATCGATCGATCGAAACAATTACAATTGTTAAAAATGGGATTGTCCAAAAAAGTGGTGCTTCTACGAGATTTAATCTTGCAAAATATAATCTCGGAAGTGCGGGCCCACATCAGAGATGGAGCGAGCGAGGAGGGTCTCTTACAGATTGTTGGCGCAAATCGAGATGGGTGCGATCATACCAGCACTAATGCACAGGATCCCATCAGAACTCTGTAGTTAGGCGTGCTCGGGCGAGACTAGTACTAGGATCGGTGACCTCCTGGGAAGTCCCCGTGTTGCACCCTTTTTTGAATTTATTTTTTAATCAAGCACTCATGTTCGAGTCGAGAAATCGATGGACAGAAGGAAATATACTTTTCAAAAACGGGATCGATCAAAAAAACGATGCTTCTGCGAGATTTAATCATGCAAAATACAGTATTAGAGCCGCGAGCCCATATCGGAGATGGAGCGAGCGATGAGGGTCTCTTATAGATTGTTGGCGCAAATCGGGATGGGTGCGATCATACCAGCACTAATGCACAGGATCCCATCAGAACTCTGTAGTTAGGCGTGCTCGGGCGAGACTAGTACTAGGATCGGTGACCTCCTGGGAAGTCCCCGTGTTGCACCCTTTTTTGAATTTATTTTTTAATCAAGCACTCATGTTCGAGTCGAGAAATCGATGGACAGAAGGAAATATACTTTTCAAAAACGGGATCGATCAAAAAAACGATGCTTCTGCGAGATTTAATCATGCAAAATACAGTATTAGAGCCGCGAGCCCATATCGGAGATGGAGCGAGCGATGAGGGTCTCTTATAGATTGTTGGCGCAAATCGGGATGGGTGCGATCATACCAGCACTGGGAAGCCCTCATGGTTCACCCTTTTTTGAATTTACTTTTTAAGCAAGCACTCAGGTTCGAGTCAAGAAATCGATCGATCGAAAGAAATATACCTTTGAAAAATGGGATCGATCGAAAAAATGGCGCGTCTACGAGATTTAATCGTGCGAAATACAATCTCGGAGGCACGGGCCCGCATCAGAGATGGAGTGAGCGAGGAGGGTCTCTTATAGATTGTTGGCGCAAATTGTGATGGGTGCGATCATACCAGCACCAATGCACCAGATCCTATTAAAACTCTGCAGTTAAGCGTGCTCGGGCGAGAATAGTACTAGGATGGGAGACCTTCTGGGAAGTCCTCGTGTTGCACCCCGTTTTGAATTTATTTTGTAAGCAAGCACTCGTGTTCGAGTCGAGAAATCGATCGACCGAAGGAAATATTCCTTTTAAAAATGGGATCGATCGAAAAAGTGGCACTTTTACGAGATTTAATCATGTGAAATACAATCTCGGTGGTGCAGGCCTCCATCGGAGATGAAGCTTTTGAGGAGGGTCTCTTATAGATTGTTGGCGCAAATTAGGATGGGTGCGATCATACCAACACTGGGAAGCCCTCGTGGTTCACCCTTTTTTTAATTTGTTTTTTAGGCAACCACTTAGGTTCGAGTCGAGAAATCGTTCGATCGAAGGAAATATACTTTTTAAAAATGGGATCGACCCAAAAAGCGATGATTCTGCATGATTTAATCATGCGAAATACAATCTCGGATGTACGAGCCCACATCGAAGATGGAGGAGCAAGGAGGCTCTCTTATAGATTATTGGCGTAAATCGATTTGGGTGCGATCATACCAGCACTATTGCATCGGATCCTGTCAGAACACCGCAGTTAAGCCTGCTTGGGCGAGAGTAGCACTAGGATGGGTGACCTCTTGGGAAGTCCTCGCCTTGCACTATTTTTTAAATTTATTTTTTAAGCAAGCACTCGGGTTCGGGTCAAAAAATCGATCGATCGAAACAATTACAATTGCTAAGAATGAGATTGCCTGAAAAAATGGTGCTTCTACGAGATTTAATCCTACGAAATACAATCCCTGAAGCGCGAGCCCACATCAGAGGTGGAGCGAGCGAGGAGGGTCTCTTATAGATTATTGGCGCAAATTGAGATGGGTGCGATCATACCAGCACTAATGCACCAGATCCTATTAGAACTCCGCAGTTAAGCGTGCTCAGGCGAGAGTAGTACTAGGATGGGAGACCTTCTTGGAAGTCCTGATGTTGCACCCTTTTTTGAATTTATTTTTTCAGCAAGCACTTAGGTTCGTGTCGAGAAATTGATCGATCAAAGGAAATATAATTTTTTAAAACGGGATCGACCCAAAAAGCGACGCTTTTGCGAGATTTAATCGTGCGAAATACAATGTCGGAGGTGCGGGCCCACATCGGAGATGGAGCAAGCGAGGAGGGTCTCTTATAGATTGTTGGCGCAAATCAGTTTGGGTGTGATCATACCAGCACTAACGCACCGGATGTTATCAAAACTTTGCAGTTAAGCGTGCTTCGGTGAGAGTAGTACTAGGATGGGTGACCTCCTGGAAGGTCTCGTGTTGCACCTTTTTTTTAATTTATTTTTTAAGCAAGCACTCGGGTTCGAGTCGAGAAATCGATTGATCGAAACAATTAACTTTTTTAAAGATGTGATCACCTAAAAACACGATGCTTCTGCGAGATTTAATCGTGCGAAATACAATCTCAAAAGCGCAGGCCCACATCGGAGATGGAGCGAGTGAGGAAGGTCTCTTATAGATTGTTGGCACAAGTCAGGATAGGTGCGATCATACCAGCACTAATGCACCGGATCCCATCAGAACTTCGCAGTTAGGTGTGCTTGGGTGAGAGTAGCACTAGGATGGTGACCCCCTGGGAAGTCCTCGTGTTGCACCCCTTTTTGAATTTATTTTTACGCAAGCACTCGGGTTTGAGTCGAGAAAACGATCGATCGAAGGAAATATACTTTTTAAAAACGGGATCGATCGAAAAAGTAGCGCTTCTGCGAGATTTAATCGTGTGGAATACAATCTAGGAGGCGCTAGCCCACTTCAAAGATGGAGCGAGTGAGGAGGGTCTCTTATGGATTGTTGGCGCAAATCGGGGTAGGTGCGATCATACCAGCACTAATGCACCGAATCCCATCCAAACTCCGCAGTTAAGTGTGCTTGGGTGAGAGTAGTACTAGGATGGGTGACCTCCCGGGAAGTCCTTGTGTTGCACCCCTTTTTTAATTCATTTTTTAAACATGCACTCAGGTTTAAGTCAAGAAATCGATCAATCAAAACAATTACAATTTTTAAAAACGAGATTGTCCAAAAAAAGTGGCGCTTCTGTGAGATTTAATCGTGTGAAATAATCTCGGAAGTGCGAGCCCACAACAGAGATGGAGCGAGCGAAGAGGGTCTCTTATGGATTGTTGGCGCAAATCAAGATGAGGGCGATCATACTAGCACTAATGCATCGGATCCTATCAGAACTCCGCAGTTAAACGTGCTTGGGCGAGAGTAGTATTAGGATGGGTGACCTCTTGGGAAGTCCTTGTTTTGCACCTCTTTTTGAATTTATTTTTTAAGCAAGCACTCGTGTTCGAGCTAAAAAATCGATCGGCCGAAGGAAATATGCTTTTTAAAAATGGGATCGATAAAAAAAGTGACGTTTCTGCGAGATTTAATCGTACGAAATAGAATCTCGGAGGCGCGGGCCCACATCGGAGATGGAGCGAGCGAGGAGGGTCTCTTATGGATTATTGGCACAAATTGGGATGAGTGTGATCATGCCAACACTAATGAACTGGATCCCAACAGAACTTCACAGTTAAGCGTGCTTGGGCGAGAGTAGTACTAGGGTGGGTGACCTCTTGGGAAGTCCTCGTGTTGCACCTCTTTTTAAATTTATTTTTTAAGCAAGCAGACGTGGTCGAGTCAAGAAATCGATCGATCGAAATAATTAAAATTTTTAAAAATGCGATCATCCGAAAAAGCGGTGCTTCTGCGAGATTTAATCATGCAAAATACAATCTCGAAAGCGCGGGCCCACATCGGAGATGGTGGGAGCGAGGAGGGTCTCTTATAGATTGTTGGCGCAAATTGGGATGGGTGCGATCATACCAGCACTAATGCACTAGATCCTATCAGAACTTCGCAGTTACGCGTTCTTGGGCGAGAGTAGTACTAGGATGGGTGACCTCCTGGGAAGTCCTTCTGTTGCACTTTTTTTTCAATTTATTTTTTAAGCAAGCACTCGGGTTCAAGTCGAGAAATCGATTGATCGAAGAAAATATGCTCTTTAAAAACGGGATCAATCAAAAAAGTAGCATTTTTGTGAGATTTAATAGTGTGAAATACAATCTCGGAGGCATGGGCCCACATCGAAGATAAAGCGAGCGAGGAGGGTTTCTTATAAATTGTTGGGGCAAATTGGGATGAGTGTGATCATGCCAACTCTAATGCACCGGATCCCATCAAAACTCTGCAGTTAAGCGTGCTTGGGCGAGAGCCGTACTAGGATGGGTGGCCTCCTGGGAAGTCCTCATGTTACACCCCTTTTTCAATATATTTTGAAAGCAAGCACTCTGGTTCAAGTCGAGAAATCGATCGACTGAAGGAAATATGCTTTTTAAAAATGGGATCAACCGAAAAAGTGATGTTTTTGTCAGATTTAATCATGCGAAATACAATCTCGGAGGTGCGGGCCCACATCAGAGGTAGAGTGAGCGGGGAAGGTCTCTTATAGATTCTTGGCGCAAATTGGGATGAGTGCGATCATGCTAACACTAATGCACCGGATCCCATCGAAACTCTGCAGTTAGGCGTGCTTGGGCGAGAGCCGTACTAGGATGGGTGGCCTCCTGGGAAGTCCTCATCTTGCACCCATTTTTGAATTTATTTTGAAAGTAAGCACTCGGGTTCGTGTCGAGAAATCAATCGGCCAAAGGAAATATGCTTTTGAAAAATAGGATCGACCAAAAAAGCGACGTTTCTGCAAGATTTAATCGTGCGAAATACAATCTCGGAGGCACGGGCCCACATCAGAGATAGAGCGAGCGAGGAGGGTCTCATATAGATTGTTGGCGAAAATTGGGATGAGTGTGATCATGCCAACACTAATGCACTGGATCCCATCAGAACTCTGCAGTTAGGCGTGCTTGGGCGAAAGCCGTACTGGGATGGGCGGCCTTCTGGGAAGTCCTCGTGTTGTACCCCTTTTTCAATTTATTTTGAAAGCAAGCACTCGGGTTCAAGTCGAGGAATCGATCGACTGATGAAATATGCTTTTTAAAAATGGGATCAATCGAAAAAGCGTCACTTTTGTGAGATTTAATCGTGCAAAATACAATCTCGGAGGCACGGGCCCATATCAGAGATAGAGGGAGCGAGGAGGGTCTATTATAGATTGTTGGTGCAGATCGAGATGGGTGCGATCATACCAGCACTAATGCACCGGATCCCATCAGAACCCCACAGTTAAGCGTGCTTGGGCGAGAGTAGTACTATGATGGGTGACCTCCTAGGAAGTCCTCGTGTTGCACCCTTTTTTGAATTTATTTTTTAAGCAAGCACTCGGGTTTGAGTCAAAAAATCAATCGATCAAAGGAAATATACTTTTTCAAAACGGGATTGATAAAAAAAAATGACGTTTCTGCGAGATTTAATCGTGCAAAATACAATCTCGGATGTGCAAGCCCAAATCGGAGATGGGGCAAGCCAGGAGGGTCTCTTATAGATTGTTGGTGCAAATTGGGATGGGTGCTATCATACCAATATTAATGCATCGGATCCCATCAAAGCTTCGCGGTAAAGCGCGCTTGGGCGAGAGTAGTGCTAGGATGGGTGACTTCTTGGGAAGTCCTCGTGTTGCACTCTTTTTTGAATTTATTTTTTAAGCAGGCACTTGGGTTCGAGTCGAAAAATTGATCGACCGAAGCAAATATACTTTTTAACAATGAGATCGACCAAAAAAGTAACGTTTCTGCGAGATTTAATCGTGCAAAATACAATCTCAGAGGCGCGAGCCCACATCGAAGATGGAACGAGCGAAGAGGGTCTCTTATAGATTGTTGGCTCAAATTGGGATGAGTGAGATCATGCCAACACTAATGCACCGGATCCCATCAGAACTCCGCAGTTAGGCGTGGTTAGGCGAAAGCTGTACTAAGATGGGTGGCCTCCTAGGAAGTTCTTGTGTTGCACCTCTTTTTGAATTTATTTTAAAAGTAAAAACTCGGGTTCGAGTCGAGAAATCGATCGATCGAAACAATTAAAATTTTTAAAAACGTGATCATTCGAAAAAGCGGTGCTTCTGCGAGATTTAATTGTGCGAAATACAATCTCGAAAGCGCGGGCCCACATCGAAGATAGAGCGAGTGAGGAGGGCCTCTTATAGATTGTTGGCGCAAATTGGGATAGGTACGATCATACCAACACTAATGCACCGGATCCCATTAGAACTCT
>JBBYHO010024495.1:0-18837 GCA_038382025.1 Adansonia gregorii
GAGAGTTTGTGTATGTTAGTAGTAAAATTTTAAATTCTTCTTTGAATAATAATAATAATAATAATAATAATAATAAAATTATTATTATTATTATTATTTTAAGTAACAGTAATTATAATCGTATAATAATATAACAAAGTCATAAGATAAATTAAGAAATATGAAAGTCATAATAGATAATACTGTATAAAAAATGAATTAAATATTAAATATGAATACCATATATAACTTAATTAGATATTAAAGATTTAATTTATATTTTATATATGATTAAACTTGCTCATGTGTCGAGCCGAGCTGTGGCCTAAATTTTTTTAAAATCATAAGCCTAGACTCTTATTTAACGTGTCTAAATCTGCCCATTTAAGCTAGAATTATTGTTCATCATATTAAAAAATATTTTTATTAATATTTATATATTTTATAATTAAATTTAAATAAACTATGATTTTAATTTAAAATCACTGTTTTAACTAGGCTGAGCTAGTCTAAAATAAAAACATGAGAACTAAAGCCCAAGCCCAATTGGGTCAGGTGGGTAGCCAACACTTAAACAAGTCAGTATATGATAAAATAATAATTTATCAAAAAGTACATCATATTATGAGCTTTGAAAACGTTGTCAATAAAGTATATTATTGGTTTATCATATTTTTTTAATTTAATTAGTTAAACTTATTAACTATCGAGAGTTTATGTATATTAGTTGTAAAATTTTAAATACTTTTTTGAATATTATTATTATTATTATTTCAAGTAATGATAATTAGAATCTAATAATTGTATAACAAAATAATAAGATAAATTAAAAAATATGAAAGCCATAATATATAATACCATATAAAAAATGATCAAATATTAAATATTAATACTATATATAATTTAATTAAATATTAAAAATTTAATTTATATTTTATATATGATTACACTTACTTATGGGTTGGATAGCCGCAACTTGAATTTTTTAAAATTTCAAACGTAGACCCTTATTTAATGTGCCTAAACCTGCCTATTCAACCTAGAGTTATTGTTCATCACATTAAAGAATTTTTTATTAATATTTATATATTTTCTAATTAAAATCAAATAAAATATATTTTATTTCAATTTAAAAAAGCTGTTTCGAGTCGGATTGGGCTAGTCTAAAATCAAAATATGAGAACCTAAGCCCAGGCCCAATTGGGCCAAGTGGATAGGTCGATCCTTGAACAGATCTATATGTGATAAAATAATAATCGAAAAATAAATCATATCATGAGCCTTGAAAGTATTGTCAATAAAGTATATCATTAATTTATCATTTTTTAATTAATTAGTTGAACTCATTAAATATTTAGAGTTTATGCATGTTAGTAGTAAAATTTTAGATACTTCTTTGAATATTATTATTATTATTATTAAATACTTCTTTGAATATTATTATTATTTAAAGTAATGATAATTAGAGTCTAATAATAATATACCAAAGTAATAAGATAAATTAAAAAAATATTACAGCATAATAGATAATACCATATCAAAAATGAAAAAAAATCACATGTTAAACTAGCAACTAGACTTGTCCATAAGCTAGACGACCTGTCCATAGGCCATATAGCCTGCCCAACACAATAGGCCCAGCACGATCAAGCCTAAGTCTTAGATTTCAAGTTTCAAGTATGCTCGACCTTAAACAGTATTTTTTTAAATAAAATAATATATTTTATTTAAATTTAATTATAAAATATATAAATATTATTTTAAAAATAGCTTTTTAATATTATGAATACTGATTTGTACTTAAATTGATCGGCCAGGACAAATTCTACCCTAAGCTTAGAATTCAAAAATTTGTTGGAACATGCATAGGCCCATAGAACCGAACTAAGATTTTTTCAGGCCAGACGGGGCCAAATTCATGCCTAGGCTTAAAATTCAAAATTACGTAAAAGTGATTACATTTAAAATAAAATAAAAAAATGATGTCAAATATACTCAAACTCAAACTCGATCTAAACTCGAACCCAAACCCAAACCGAATAGACTTGAACCCGAATTGGCCAAAACCTGAATTAGCCTGAACCTAAAAATTCCCTAACTTGAATGACCCAAACTTGAATCACCCCAAACCCGAAAAAACCCAAACAAAAAATGACTCATCTCGATCTCACCCGAACTTGCCTAATTACCACCTCTAGGTACGAGTTAACCAAGATGAAACCTACAAGTCAACATATAAAAGAGGTTAACTCAGATAAAACCAACAAGTTAACAATGATAAGGGTTGACTAGGATGAACCTACAAGTCAACATAAATAGAGGGTTGACTGGGATAAACCAACAAAGTCAACAAAGATAAGTGATTAACCGGGACAAAACCAATAAATTAGCAAACAAAAAGGTTGATCGTTATAAAAAAAACAAGTCAACAAAGATCAAATATTGACTGAGATAAAACCAACAAAGTTAACAAAGATAAAAAGTTGACTGGGATAAAACCAACAAGTCAATAAGTAAAAGGGTTGATAGGGATAAAGCTGACAAGTCAATAGGGAAAAAAAGGTTGACTGGGACAAAGCCGATAAGGTAATAAGGAGAAACAGTTGATTGGGACAAAGCTGATAAGTTAACAGGGAAAAAAAGTTAACTGGACAAAGTCAACAAGTTAACAAGGATAAAAGGTTGATCAGGATAAAATCAACAAGTCAACGAGTAAAAGAGTTGATTGGGACAAAGCCAACAAGTCAACAAGGAGAAAAAAGTTGACTGTGACAAAGTTGACAAGTCAATAGAGATAAAAGGTTGACTGTGACAAAGTTGATAAGTCAATAGGGAGAAAATTTTAACTAAGACAAAGCCAATAAGTCAACGAGGATAAAAGGTTGACTGGGATAATGTCGATAAGTCAACGAGAGAAAAAATTAACTGAGATGAGCCAGCAAGTCAACAAGGATAGAAGGACAAAGCCAATGAGTCAACAGGGATAAAAGGGTTGACTGGGTTAAAACCAATAAGTCAACAGGGATAAAAGGTTGTCAAGACAAAACTGATAAGCCAATAAGGATACAAAAGGTGACCAGGACAAAGCTAACAAGTCAACAAAGAGAAAAAGTTGACTAAGATAAAGCCGATAAGTTAACAATTATAAGGTTGGTGTAACATTTAAGACTTAATTAATTATCAGGGTGAAGCACTTAGCTGGCTTAAACCCCACACCGCCTACCTTGCCATAGGATTGCATGAAGGGATGCTAAAAACTTTTTCAAATGCTTCGAATATCATCATCGAAGTATTGAAAACATATTTTTGGATGCTATGAATATCACCATCAAACCTTTGAAAACATTTTCTTTGACGATAACTTTTGAATACTTTGAATATCACCATCGAAGTTTCTTCAAAGCCTTTTTCACCTACCTTACCATAGGATCATGTAAGAAGGTGATAGATTTCTTTAGAGAATCATTCAATCTTTCTTGAAAAAGTCATCAAATATTAAATATTAAATTAGTGTTCATTGATTCAGTGGTATAACTTATACAATTGGATAAATATCTGCTCAAGACATATTTGCTTACTCCTATGAAATCATGATAAACATCATATTTCATCAAAATTCTATGATTTATGGAATAAGATCACTTTCTCATCTGACCTTGGGAAAAAAATTGATCAAAATCTATGGAAACTCCAAAACAATTTCAACTATGGATTTTTCAATATCAAGGATAATGGATATGTTATCTTTATCATGATGTTAAAACTTTCTTGTGATGGATGATCACCATTTGGGACTTCTTTGAATAAGATGAAAAAATGAATTTAGAGGGACAAATGGGTGGCATTACTAAAATTTATCTTGAAAAATTTGATATGACAAAGTCGAGGTTTACCAAGACCAAAATCAAATGGATGTTTGTTTAAAGAATTCCTTGAAAGAAAAACAATCAAGTTATAACATCTTTTTAATCTTCAAATTCAATAGCCTGACCGTGCTAAACTAATGCTAGTAGACACCAAGTCTCAAAGAATTGATCTTGGTAAGCATCAATTCTCAAGGTTCGGTACAAAGTTCTAAATGTTATTGGAAAGGAATCAATGTCAGGGTATTTGACTCAACTTTTTATTAAGGTCATGAAATTTTCAAAGGTTTAGGGCATTTCTGAATTAGGATAATGGGTTCTCTTTGATTGGTGCCTATCTTTGTTGATTTAGGAGTAATTCTTAGGCCTTTAGACCTGCTCCATCGTATTATTAAAGACTAAAAAACCATTCAAAAAGATCAAAATTTTAAAGAGCTTCCTAGGAACAGCTTGACAGCCCAGATAGCTATGTCTGATAAAAATAGACTTTTTTAGTACATAATGTGGGCTATGGTTTAGGGTTTGGAAAGAAAATGATAAATAGGCCTAAATAAAGTGTTTAAGGGCAATTGAATCAAGGATCAGTTTTTTTCAAAAATCGTTGATTTCAGCATGTCTTTCAAGATGAATAAATCTTATTTCTTCAACAGCTTTTGTTTTCTTCATTTCTCTTTTTTCTTTCTTCAAAACTTTCATCATTCTTTATTCTGAAAGAACTTGAAATTTTCTGCATACTTCACTTGTAATATTTGAACTTAAAATTCAAACTTTTTTCTTTTTTCAAAATTCACTTCATGATGTCGGTTTGTTGTTCTCGTAACTTTATAATAGAATTTGCCCTTACTAAGCTTGAAGCTTTGCTTCACTTACCCCTCAGTATGGAAGGTGATCTTTGATTAGGGTTTAAAGAAAGAAAATAAACTATCACACTCAAAGAGGACTGCAAAGGGAACAATTTTATATATTTAAGAAAAGATAGAGAAAAAAGGCCATTTTTCATTTCAAACACAACCACTTGAACTGGTCAAGCATTTTGCTAGGAAAAAAAAAGTTTATTTTTTCAAAATCATTTTGAATACTTCAATAGCATGATGCTGCACTTAATAAAGGCTTAAGATATGCCCTTCAATACGATTAGCTTCATAGCCACCAATGACTATTTGAGCCTCTAAGAAAGAAAATCAAATTGGCCTAGAAAAGATCTCGTATCTCATATCTTATGTATCAAAATTTAGTTTAAAAAGGTTTTGTTCAAAAAAAAAGAGATTTTGTCTCATTCTTCCTGAATTGAGGATTTGGAAGAATGTCATGAAAATTATGGCAAAAGATTATCAAAATAAGGGAAATCTTAAAATTACTATCATTATTTTAACACATGTCAAACTATCAATATCTGAATCTTTTAGGAGCATAACCTATTTGTTCGACCTTCAAGGAATCCATAGAAAATAACATTTGGATGTGAACAGTTTATAGTAGTGAAAGGTCTATAGCTAAATATTTGGGAGAATTATATATATAGAAGTGAAGAACCTTTCTAAGAGAGCTCAAACTAATGGTAATCACCTACCAAAGAAAAATTTTTCAAAATGTTCTCATTATCCTAAATATTAGAAATCATTATGAACAAAATTCATGGTTAGTGAAGTATGCGTACTATTTACAAATCAAAATTCATTTCATCAGAAATGTAAAAAACTTTGAAGTCGAGATAGAAATTGCCCCTAATTGGCATACTACCAAAAGGTCAATGACCCTTAGACTAATTAGCCTTAATAATCATCCAATCACTCCTAGAATTTCACTGAATTGGCATCTTTTATGGCTAACTGTAGGTAAGCTAATGGAAAATTAAGAGGTGCATCAAAATCTAAGTCCTTAAAATCGAGAATTCCACAAGATGCGTGGTCATTTCCTTTCATCACAATCATGCTGTGAGGACAACCACTATATGACTCTTTACTAAATTCTTTAGTAGAGAAGATAAATCCCAAAGCTCATTGGATAGCAAAGAATCATCCAAGTAATCTAAATTAGAATTTACGATAGCATATGATCTCCTACCGATCATGTTGATACTCCATATTATCTTTATGTTAAATAGTATGCATTGGTTGATGGAATCTTTAGACATAAAGCGTTGCACCTTGATGTTTAAATTATACCACCTTGAATATGGAGTTTTCCAAGTTTTGTTGGAATGATAGAGATCATCTGATTCTATTAAGGTCACTGACCAATGAAAAGCTAGGGTCAAGGACACTGTCCAAATGGATTTCCTTGTTTTCTTAACTTCTTATGGTCATGTTAGCTATGATAGAATTACTTTCTCATCTCACATATGCTACTTGTCACCCCTTGATTAGTATGAATATGTATCCATAAAGTGGTTGCATTTCAGCTTGCACTTCCCCGAATCCTTGGCAGAAGTATTGGTAATACCTTCTGGCCAATGGCAAACTTGCTTCTTTGTCTATCTTTCATTTAATGATTCATGTTATTTTACTTTATGATTGAACTCTTCTTAGATAAACTTTGACAGGCGGACCCTTGCCTCTAAATCATCACCCATGTCTTGGTCCTTGAAATATAATAAATAATAGGGGTTAGTACACTACAAAAATTTTGAATGCATGAATATATAGGAATATGAACTTTGTAGATGCATTAATGAATTTACAATTTCCATGGAGTATGGATATCATGCCAAAAATTAAGAAAAATCTTTCATAATATAAAAATCAATATGAAAAATAAAATCTATCATAATAACACAACATACATGGATTAATATAAAGAAAATCAAATTATAAGAGCAGAGGGTTAAAAATGTTCCCCCCCGTGTACCTAATTTGGTATCCTCTAGAATTGGGTATGGTTTTAACTAGGTAAGGCCCTTATGCTTCATTACATGATGTTTAGATTAAACATCTAAGTAGGTTCTCAAATTGCTCCTCGAGTTTGGAAAGAACTGATGAGGTACCTTTATCCTTACTCATCACAGGTTTATGTCGGCAAGGGTTTAATTCGAGCAAGAGTATCTTCCATGCCCATAATGAGACTAACACCTTAGGCAGGCATAGGAATTTACACCTGGTAGGCTTTTCACTGGCCAAGACAGAGGCTAAAACCTTAGAAGGCAAAGCTATTTTGCCCCCTCCTAAAATAGTGGGTACCTATGCCCCTTCCTTATTCATGGAAGAGAATCTAATGCATATGCATGTACACAGTGTGTGGGGGGAACAATTTACCTTTTACAACTTGCCCTTTTCAAAACTAAAAACCCTTACCCTAAATTTCCCCCAAATATAATGCTGCAAAGAAAACAAAAAGGTTAGTGAAAAACATGAAGAATATATACTAAAATTTATAAGTCAAAAATAAAATGAAAAAATTCATTTTAAAAATATCCGAAGTTACAGTTAAATATTGGTTGAAACCAAATTAATCAAAATTTAGCTAACACGTAATTAATTTTAGGCTTGACCCTCTAGCTATCCCTAGTGGAATCGACAAGCTATCGTAACATGGCCCGGATATGAATCTTGATCAGCCTGGCTTAAAATGGCGAATGTATCCATTATTTTTATATAAATATCTATATAATTATTTTTTTCTATTTTTAGTGGTCCATATCTTCATTAATATTATTTTTCATACCTAGGGATTGAATTGTCATGGTGAATTCCTCACTCGACTTCTCTAAATAATCGTTAC
Organism: Adansonia gregorii; assembly: GCA_038382025.1. Taxonomy (NCBI): domain Eukaryota; kingdom Viridiplantae; phylum Streptophyta; class Magnoliopsida; order Malvales; family Malvaceae; genus Adansonia; species Adansonia gregorii. The sequence goes on from JBBYHO010024495.1 coordinate 7,560, forward strand.
GATACGACCATTTATTTTGGAGTCACCACCAATCTTTTTTAGCTAGGCGAGATTGGACACCTGCCGAAGTTCATATTTTCGAGGGTTACAAAACCCCTAAAAACAAACTCCAAAGTCTGCGCTCATACCAAAAATCACATAAAAGGGTCCGAGAGTCGGTTACAATCACAAGTAACGATCGACTTCTCATGATGCCCGATAATCGGTGCCTCATTAATCGCATGTTAACTTAAATTTTGATTTTTATTTGGTTTTAATATTTGATATTTAATTATAATTCCCATAATATTTCATTATAGAAATTTATCATTCCGAGAAGGCCAGGTTTTAATTCTTTTGAAAATCACAAAATTATTCGTACCCTCTTGGGGAACCAAGTGGGCATGAATTCTTTGTTTTATCCCCCTAGAGAACCATGCGGAATATGAAAGGTTTTATTTTTTTCAAAATTGAAAAATATCAACTTTCTATTTGAAAAGGATATCTTGCTATTAAAATAATCTATAAAATTTCTTACATATACTGGTAGGAATCTTACATATTAATTTAATTAGGAGATATTACCTTATTTATAAAAAATAATTTTATTATTAAAAAATACGGGCTCTATGACCTAAAAGTGACCTAATATGATGAATATATTCTTAATGTGTACTTTCGACGTAAAAGTATCTCAATTTTCATATAGGATATGGTTTGAATACAAAATTACAAAAATACCCTTATGGTATACTTTCCACTTAAAAGTACCCTTGTAACCCCTAAAAGACTAAAAAATGATTGAAAAAAGGGGTGAATCCTATCGTAAATATGCATTTCAAGCCTAAAAGCATCCTGCTTATATAAGACTAGACTAAAAAAAAATTACGAAAACGCTCTTAAGGTATACCTTTGATATGAAAGTATCATGGGAACCCTAATGGACCTTAAAATGATCTAAGAAGGCTAAACTAATCCTAAAAATTCACCTTTTGCACAAAAGCATCCCAATGAAAAATTACCAAAATGCCTTTAGGGCATACATTTGTCGTGGATGTATCCGGTAACCCTAATAGACTTTAAAATGATAAAATGATGAAAAATAAATGAATTTAGTCTAAATGGAAAAGCTGAAAGTTTAAATTTGAATTAAAATTGTGATCAAACCCCTAATTTTTTGAAAATTACATTTCGTATCCTTCGGAGGACCAAACAAATACGAAAAGTTTTAAAAATTTCTATGTCCCTATGAAAGGCCATAGAAATAATAGAAATCGTTAAAACTAGTGAAATATACATTTTACCCCTAAATATGAAAATTTGCTATTTAGTTTCTAAACTTTTAAAAATTTTCATTTTAATCCTTACATGGTAAAATTTCCTAGAAATCATAAAATCATATGAAAATATGCATGAAAAATGCAGAAAATATATTGAAAAGAATTCGGCCAAACACCTTGGCTTTAAAATAAAATTTTTCTATATTTTGCAAATTAACCCTTAAAATTTATAAAATTACATTTTGAACCCGATATGATATATCACAAAACATCATAACAAATCATCAAACCATCAAAGAATCACCAAAAAAAACATGGCCAGAATGTGTACAAAAATTCAGCCAAATGTTTTTTGCCATAAAGCATAATTTTTTATATTTTGCAATTTTAATAGTCATTAAACTTCTTAAAATTGCAAAATGACCCCTAAAATATAAAAAATACCAAAAACATGCTTACAAACTCATGAATCAGAAACTTAATGGCTTACAAAGGTCTTGGCCAAGAATTTAGTTCCTAAGTTTACAAATATTACAAAATAACTAAAAAAACAGAAATCAAAGCAAAAATAAACATAAAATCACCATTATCAAGCACAATCAGGTTCGACCAAGACATAGAAAGCATCAAGACAAAATTTTTTCATCATGAAATTTCATAAATAATATTATAAATTTATAAACAAAGCTTTTTAAGCTTAAAAATACAAAAAAAAGTCACTAATATTTTAATATAAATCATCACAAACATAACATAATAAATATTATAAAACATGTATTCATTGAAGATAATATCATTATTACAAATGAACACAAAATATTTTATTAAAAAAGAAATACAACAAAATCAAATAAATCGAGAAAATTTATAAAATTTAATCATTATTTTCATGCTTAGCCTTTCAACATGGAATGAAATCCATGAGCTAAAGCAATCATAAAACTCACTAAAACAAGAAATCAAGCATGAAATCAATATCAATATAAGGTTTTGGAAGAGAAGTTACCTTGAAAGCTTGAAAAACATAATAAACCTGAGTAATTTTTATGGATTTTTGGAGTTTTTGGCTTATGGAAGTTATGAACCATTCGAGAGGATTTTTTTTCATTCTCTTTTTTTTTCCAAGCAAGGGTAGAGCAAGATGATGGATTTTTGAATCCATTTTGCCGTGAGGTTCCATCCATAATCCATAAAAATTTTCTTTCATTTATTACATATCATAATTTGTTGATTTTTTTAACTTTTATATTTGATTTGTTTGAGATATAATTTGGTTTTTGACAAATTGATTGGATTTAAATTTATAACTCTTGTCTCCTTATGATGTCATGCAAGATATCATTGATTTCTATAGATATTTTGAGCGATATTTGTATATAATATATAAAATAATACTGTAAAAATTAACTATAAGAATTAAATTGTAAAAATTAAAAATTATATTTTTAAAATAAAATTTTATATAATCAATTTAATAATAAAATTTTTTTTATATATAAGGAAAAAAATTACAATAGCAAACTTGCAAAACTTTACGACAAAAAACATTTATCGAGAAAAATTATTACATGTAAAAAGGATACAAAATTCATAAACTAAATTAAATTTTGAAAAGCTAATTTAATGTGAACTAAATAGAAATATTTGAAGAATTTTAGAAATTATAAACTAAAAAAAAACTACCGATAAAATTTACAGGTAGAAAACTCTGTATCTCGATAATAAAAAAATTCTAAAACTTATAAAACAAATTGAATTTTCCAAAATTGATTCACTATGAATTAAATAATAATATTTGAGGAATTTTAAAATAAATATAAACTTAGAAAAATTTTTTCAAGAAAATTCATGGAGTAGAAAACTTCGTATTTTTGAAACAGAAAAAATTTTAAAATTCATAACAAATAAATGAATTAAAAAAAAGATTTAATGGTATTTGAATGTGAATATTTAAAGAATTTTAAAATTTAAACCTCAATAAATTACACCAAAAATTTTATAGATAACGAAAAGTTCGTATTCTAGAATGGAGAAAATTTCCAAAAAATGCATTAAAAATTACATAAAATAAATTAAATAAAACATATTATTTAAAATATTAATTTATAAAATGACAAAGATGAAAATCTAAAATTCAAAATTTGAAATAATTATATAATAAAAAATTTTTATGAGTACAATACTTGCGATATTGTGAAAAAAATTTAAAATTAATTAAAAAATGAGCAACTTGATACCTTGTGGTATAAAATGCCAACATGAATTTCATTGTGTATTTCTAATTTTTCAAAGAGCATGTCACCATAAGTACCAAATAGGGATCGATAAAATATACAAAGGTCAATTTCTCAAATTTAACGAAAAATTCTCATAAAATTCCTAAAATTAAGAAATTTGACTATGATATCATTTGGAGAAATAGATTTTTAAAATTTGAAAAGAAATTTGTTAAAAAATAATTTTTTCTCTTAAATATTCGTTTTGTATATCCAAAATTAAAGATCAAAGTATGATTTTTTTTGTTACCTGAACTTACAGCTGTTTAAATTATGACTAAAAAGGTCTTGAAAATGTCTTGTTTATCTGAAAACGATTGTACCAATAAGGATGGCCATTAAGTTCTCGATCTCAGATATTCAGGATTATTAGAAAAGAGACTCGGACGAAATTAGGTGTCTACACTCACCGGTTATGACATTAAAGGAGTAGATTTTGTTCCCAAAGCTCATCGATAACCACCTCCATCGATTGTGCAACTGGATGTTCTAGATCTCGATGACCATGATGGTGATGATATGGAGCATGAGATGCCTCCTCTACCTCTAACTCCCGACACCTCATCATTCACGCCAATGGATGTCCAAACTATGTGTGTTTCATTATGGGTTGTCTTGCTGCAATGAATGCCGTTTCGATTCTTGGGATTACCATTTCGATTCTATCGATGCTCATCTTTCTAATCTAAAGCATAGTCATCGAGTGTTGATCGAGCGATTTCATACCTTTTTAGTTGCCTTTCCTCATGCTCTTTTGCCTACTTTTCCACATAACAAGGATCCTTCTGCCAATGACACTTGGTCATACTACGCTCTATTTAGTGTCACTTTAAGTTTTTAGGACTTTATGTTTTACAAAATCATTTCATTTCATTAAACATCTTTTGATTATATTGTTAAATATATTTAGCGACTTATTCTCAATGAATTATATTTGATTATGCACATTATGATTGCATTTTCTCCATTGCTTGAATTGATCTTTCTTGTGTTTTAATATAACAAAAAGAGGGAGAAATGTTATAAGTTTGTCAAATATTTCTTGCATCTATTGATGTGATGATATTATTGTGCACTTGATTATGATGATGATATTGTTGTTGGAACCAAATAACATTTTGATATTGAGCACTTTTACCTATTCACATGTTATATCTTGATTTGGGAAAATTATGGGCACATTATGGATTTAAAATGTTGCAACTTGAAAGGACTTTGTTTTCTCAATTTAAAACTTTTGAAAACATTACTTTTATTGAGGGGGTTTTTTATTGTAAATTTATAAATAATTTTGGGAGAGTTATTAATAAACAAATTTATCTTAAGTTTTGTTATATTAAAAAGGGAAGAGATTGTTAGCTGTAAATTTATCTCAATTTTGATATAACAAACCTAAGCTAAATTAACTTGTAAAACTTAGTATTTTCTTGGAATAAATTGATAATATTTTTAAAAAATACTAAGTTAATTTTTACCTCCATTTTTCTCAAAAACATATGTTTCAAATGCATAAAAATACTTAGAATATTTTTCAGATATGTTTAAGTCACATTTAAGCCAAGAAAAATCATTTTCCAAAGGATTTTTAATTAATGTATAGACATAATGCATCAAAGTATCGATACTATTCTTAAAACCCTTGAATGTATTAATATACATTACTATGTATCGATACATTATAATGAGTATCGATACTTACCTTACAGGAATTGATACGTCGCTTGGTAATAGCTAAGGTTTGGCTGAAATCCTCAAATGTATCAATACAAATGGGTCTGTATTGATACAACATGATTAGTATCGATATTCAACCTAATGAATCAATACAACAGCCTGTAATGGTCACATTTTTAATTCTTATATCGATAAACTTGGTATTATATCGATACAATAGCGCGAGTCTAGATGGAAACAAGCATTTATGAAGGCTACAATGGCTCTCCACCAACCTTATTTAATGCCCAATGTCTATAAATCAATTCTAAGCTATAAATAAAGGTTCCTAACAACTGAAAAAGAAAGAGATACCAAGATCAATCAAGCATTAAACAATAAAAGCTCAAAGTATTTAAATTCTTTATTCTTCTTGTATCTAATTTATACTTTTTCAAGTTTATTTGTATCTTATCCACTTTATACTTAAATTCTAGTAAACACCCACCTACTAGAGGTTCTAATTGTGATCACTTCTAGCAAACATCTTAACTCTCTTTTTAATCTTAATTTACTTTGATTCTTCGTAAAAGGTTAATTTATGTTCAAATTTTTCAAAGAACCAATTCACCCCTTCTTAGTTCAATCATTATTTTGAGCTAACAAAGAAGATTCAAATTTAAACTTCTCATATTATAGTTTAGGTCTATAATTTCTTAAAAATAATGAGAATAATCAATTTAGTATTAAAACCTAACTAAATGATTACTTTGTATATGTTATTGAGAAATAAATATGTTCTAATTCATACAGGATATAAACAAGAAGTATGACTTTAAATTTGTCACTTCTTAGCATACTAGATAGTAACAAGAAGGCTGGGCCAAAATTTATGGATTGGCTCTTTAATGTAAAAATTGCTTTAACATAAGAATACAAGGCTTATATACTTGATGGGCCCGTACTCGATGGGCCTGCTGTTGATGGTTCTTAGGAAGAATGAGATGCCAACAGAAGGCAAAAAGATAACTTATTACAAGCCACATGTGTGATATGGCTAGCATGGCTCCTAATCTCCATAAGCAACACAAGGGCATGGATGCCTCTGACATTTTCTTGAACTTTAGAGAACAGTTCGATAAGAAAAGACGCATTGAGAGATTTGACATCTCTAAGGAATTGTTCCAAAAGAAGATCTTATAAAGAATTCCTATAAGGACCCATATGCTGAAGATGATTGGATAGATCACATGATTGGAATAGTTAGGTTAGTTTATGAATGATGAGTTAGCGATTAATTTAGTTTTCTCTTTTACCTCCCATTTTTTCACAGTTTGTGTTAAACTTCAATATGAATCATTTAGAGACATCCTCCTAAGATTATTGAATATACCGACAACGGTAAAGAAATCTCTCACCAAATGAAAAGGTTGTTCGTTTAGTTACTTCTACTTCTAATAAGACAAAAAAGAAAAAGAAATCAAGATCGAATTGAAGCCTACTAGTGGGGATAAGATTAAGGGAAAAAAGATGGACCTTGCCATAATTGCGATAAACCTGGTCATCGAAGGACAAATTGCAAAAACTATCTTGAATCAATGAAGGGTAAAAAGTTGAAGGAAGTTTCCACCTTAGGTATTAATTCATTAAATTTACTTACTTTATTTTGGTATAAGATATTTGATTATTAATACTAAATATGTTTGACATATTGTAGGGACCAATGATAAAGATAAGGAGAAAGAAAAGTGGAGATGGACAAAAAACTTGGCAACCTACTTAATGCTAATCAAGCTTGCCAAATTATTTTTGAGAAAGTTTTAGGAACCTTATTTTAAAGATTTATTGTTTTGAATCTTATATGTTTTATTTTGGTATTTTAGGGTAATTATTAGGAAATTTATTTAGGATAAGTTTTATGAACGCATATTGCTGGCTATGGATACTATGCTCTTTTTAATTTCCTTTATTTCAGTAAGTCTTAGTAGAATCACTCTACAACTTGGTCTGTCAAATCATACCAATTAATTAGGTAAGCCCAATTAAGTAAAATCAGTTTAATGTGAAATTTAGTGAGAGTTTTCATGAATAATTAATAATTAATATTCATAAAAGGTGACAAAACAAAGTTCTAAATTCTTGGATGTATTATTGGAAAAAATTCCAACAAAAATATTATATATTTATATCCGAGAGTCATCAAACAAATCATTTCATCAAGTCTTGCAAAAGTGGTTAGTTTTGGATCATTAGCTACCAAGCTAATTAAGTTAATTCCATTAGTTCTAAGACAACTGAGCTATATGATTGGAATCAAGGTCTCATTATGCTCCAAATATTTTTCATGACTTGATAAAAGAGATTATCAACCATGAATTAACATAGTATCCATCTAGACATGCTACGTCAAGATGGATAATGTCTGAATTAAGACGTTAAAAGGTAAATAATGTCCTAGCCAAAATCCTTAGATAATCTTATCAAAATATTAATTATTTAAATAATTAACGTTAATTAAATTATTATTAAATTAAAATTGTTTTAATTTAATTTATGAATTTTATTTAGATTAAAATTCATAAAAGGATATTTAATTAGCTAAAATGGATTTCTATTTATTTACCTTAATTTAATTATGTGATAATTAAATAAGATAAGTTAAATTATTTATTTAATAAATAAAAGAGATTAATTTAGATTAAATCTCTAAAAAAAACCTAATTTAGCTAAATAATCTATGGTGCACTAAGCTAGAATTGTGTCCAGATTCATGGTGCCTTGACTCTATTCCTTTAAGCCTATTTTATGTGCTAGGTTTGGCCATCATAGTGAAAAAAGAGCTGGAATCAAAATTAACTTGCTTAAATGAAAGAGTTTCACCTACATAATGAGTTTAATTTAGATCAACACTCCCTTATAGAATTCTTATTGAATTCAGTTAAAGCAAGAAAAGAGGTAGGGACGGGTAAGTGTTGTACAATCGAGAATCACTCTTGATGTGATTTTGTTCTCTTAAGTACCACCACCTTGAAAGAAGAAAAACCACAATTGCCACCACCCATACTTCCTTTTTCTTGTGCCTTCTTCTCTTTTCTGTAGAGAAAACACCATTCCAGAATTATTATTCGATCGAGCGAAGGAAGAAGCAAGCCACAGTCATATTTTGGTTAAGACTTATTGAGTCTTCTAGCTAGCTTCGAAGAACCACTGATCCTTGAGAATGCTTCCAGTATTATTTGTGTATATTACCATTGAAGGTAAGACAAGCTTGTTGCTCCTGACCTCATAGATCCGATTAGACACTAAGCTGCCCACCTTTAGGTTTTCTCGGATTAGATTTAACTCCAGATTATGATATCTAAGAGCTAGGTAATCTTTTTATAGATGTTGATTTTATTTTATTAAATTTGACTTTAATTTATGACACTTGAAGTCCCTCCTAAAGATCCACAAGAAAAGTAATCATTTTACAAATGTGTGATTTTTATTTTATTAAATCTGATTTTAATTTATGACACATGAATTCCCTTTTAAAGATTTGCAAGAAAGTTTGGCTATTTTTAAGTTTAATGTTTCTGACGCATATTTATGTTATTTTATGAAGTTTTAAACGCTATTAATGCATGAGACCAGACTTCACTAGGAATATAGATTTTTGCAAGTAGCTTTCTATAGGAGCTAGGAGGCCTTGCCTCCCTCCCCCCCCACCCCCCAAAATTAAATATCCTTACGGTAGAGCATTATTTCTTTGTGAGGGGGTTGTGTCCACCCCAAAAGTTTAAATTTTTTAATGCTTTATAGATTTATGTTGGATACAGGTATTCAAAATTTGTTCTTGATGATACATAATGTTCACTTTGATTTTGATTATTTTTTATTTGAAGTTCTTATTTTTTCTTTATTTTGATTTGTTTAACTACTAATTTTTTCAATTTATGTTTTTGTGATTTAGGTTTCCATATGTAGCTTTATTATTTGATGCTAGCAAAACCCTTTTGGGTAAATGTGATAGCAAAATCATTAGGAATATAGTGAATAGGGAATGCATCGCTAAGTATACGAACAGAATGTTTGACAAATTGTTTGTAAATTTTGGTTTTTGTTCCTTTATATCCGTAAATATATAATTATGGAAACAATTTCAATGTTCATTTATTGAACAATCAAGTTCGAATGTGTATTCAGTTCATTTATATTCACAAACAAGCTTGTTTATTAGTTTGTTTAAAGCTTATTTATTATTCAATTATAATTTAATAATATTATTATTATCTTATGTTTTATTTCCTTTATTTCACAATAATAATTTTATTTTATTATTTTGTATTTAAAATTGAAAAAAGATAACAAAAGAACAAAATTACATAAACTTAAGCCATAATTGTTCATTTATATTTTGTATTTATTGTTCATGAACATGTTTGATTATATGTTCATAAATATGTTTGTTAAATAAATTTATTTAATTTAAATGAATGAACTCAAACAAACTTATTAATAAAAGTGTCAAGCTTGAACACAAGTTTAAAATCTTAACATAGCAAATAAATTCAAAAATAAATAAATGGACATGAACAAAACCTTATTCATTTAAACTCAATTCATTTACGGCCATAGGAATCTACACTTTTTGAACTTTAATTTAATTATGGCTTTAAGATTAAGGGAATTTTTAACTTGTACGCTTGGTATAGATAAATTAAAGCCCACTGTCATTCGACTTTGGGTCAGGCTTATATCAATAAAATATTGACAACATGATATTTTCAACCTTCAATCCTTTATTTTTATATTTAAAGCAATTTTATCTTTGTTTTTTTTTAGACAAATTGATGCATATTTAGAATTGTTATGCAAGCTGCCACGTGATTGAGAATAGAGAGTACATCACCTATAATAATTGCATTATAATTAATTAATAAAATTTAGTGTTATGTAGGTCCATCAAAATATTATGTGATCTCTATACTTATAAGTAATGAATTCTTATATAATTCTTGAATTTAATTGTATAGTTATAGTGTTGATTAAAAAACTATTCGTGAAATACTCTCAAACACGGGAATGGTTTGTGTCAGTTATGTTGATGGTCTTAGGCTTACAGCTGGTTCTCTGTTCAAGAGAAAGTGAGGAAACTTGAGGGTAAACTTGAAATGGGAATTAAGGTTGTATTCCAGTGTTTAAGTCAACAAAGGGTTTTACGCAAATGATAAGATAATAAAGAAGAAAAATAAAGAAAATTGAAGCTAGCAATTTTAGTCTTATAACTTTTATGACAAAAGTGAAGCTAGAAAAATAAAGAAAACTTTTATAAGATTCTCTAAGTTTGATCTTTAATAACAGAAACTAAGAATTCAGTACTATACAATTTTATCATTTTAGCGAGCTGATAATTCATTTGCAACACTTTAGACCAAGCGTAAAAGTTTCAAATAATTTGTATTGTTTGACAAAATCTCAATCCTGAATAATTAATTATATTTTTTCCTCCAAAATTTCAGATGTTGGGGAAACAATTATCTCCTCTCATGGAGCTTCTTGAACAAAATAATGCTAAAAAAGTAGATGCAACGCAACGTTGGCAGAGATTAGTCAACAATAGGTATTTGACTTCATTTAGTCTTTAAAAGATTTCAAGATAAAAATTTATGAAGCTTTCGTCATTCATCGTTGCTAGTCAATTTCATTATAAGCCTTGCACGCTTGGAAGGAACAGGGCCTTTTTATGTACGCACAACTCCTTAGTTGATCTTTGACTTATCATTGAAGAATTACTATAACTCTCCATCTTTCCTTTTATAAAACTCTTGAGAATTTGTGTTCCATGACTTTTATTTATATCAGGGTATTATTAACAAAGAAAAATGTTTATGGATCGAGTCATAATTTGAAATATTTTTTATTTTTTAATAGGCTCGGGTCAGGCTTGGCTTAGGTTAGCTAAAAAAAATTGTTTCACTATTTAATTAATATTAAAAAAATTAATTTTATATTATTTATAATTAAATTTAAATAAAAAATAATTAAAATCAATTCGAATTAAGAAAAGATATATTCAAACTTGATTTAATACAAACAAAATCTGTTAAA
>JBBYHO010024495.1:21770-31882 GCA_038382025.1 Adansonia gregorii
GAAGACTTTTATTAAATTTTATTTGATAATAAATTTTAAAAAATTAAAATCTGTATTATATTACTTTATTTTCAGAGGTTTAGTTTTTCATTAATCTCAGAAACTAAAAAAGTTATATTAATCTAATTCCACTTGTTAATGTAAATTTGAATTAATACACACAGTATTAATTTCAATTATTTATACAGTAATAAGGTTTACTCCATTTTTGTATAATGTTTATATTATAAATAGTAATAAGATTTTCTGTTGAAAATTTTGATATATTTATTGAATTGTTTTAGAAAGAATAATTATTATAATATTTTAGACAATGATTTTAACAATTAAATTTTGTGTAGAACTTTTAAGTTGTTAAATTTTATCAAAACAATAGGCATAAAGGTAGAGTTTACAAGCAACTAAACTTATTACTATTACCATTATTATTACGTTAAGGCAACTTTTGGTTTTAAATTATTCACCTGTGAAAGAGTTTCAGCATGGTAAATGCTTTCGCTTTTTACTCTTTTTTATTTGGTTGACATGTTAATAGATTTTTTTTAGTAACTTATATTAGAGGCAAGGTATAATTCCATAGTGAAAATCTTGAGATTTTTTTTTTGAAGGAATATAGTGAGTTTCTTCAACATATATTCCCATAATATTTCTCATTAGTATCTTATTATTAAAAGAAATTGTTTTTTAGTATATACAGATGTAACAATTTTGTATTTAATATATTCCACTATGTTAAGCATTATATATTTAAAAATTTTTATATAAATTTATGTAATAATTGCATTATTGATGAGCTTGCAGGTTTTAAGAAATTTGAGACAATTCATTTTCTCAGTAGAATAAAATTTATAGGTAAATATATCTATAAATAATAAAATAATATTTTCTCCATTTGAAATTTATAAATTTCTATCATTTTATTTTATTTTACTCATCTTATAAGCTTCTTCGATTTTTTTTCATCCTTTGATATGATAATACTTATGAATATTATAGTGAATATACTAATAATATAGTCCCGTGCAACACACGTGATCATATATTGGTTATCAAAATTTGTTAGATCATCTAATGAAACAAAGAGTTGAATTTAGGCTTGACTTTGGAAGCCCTTAAGCAAATTAGTGAAGTTGCTGGCCATGCTCAAACAAAAACTTTGAAGCTCAATTCAAGATTTGAGAAAACCTGCTGGAATATTGGCTTGTACTTGATGAATCTGTTTGTTGATTTAGCTTTTCTCATTTGTAGCCATAGGGTAGCCACTGGATTATTTTAATTGTTTTACTAATTGATTAGGGTACTTGCGGCCTGTTTTCCATAATTACTTGATTTGGAATGATTTGCAGGGGCTAGCCTTGTTGACCCTCTCAGCCACACTCACTTCTGTCAGCAGTTCTGGTGGCCAAAATGCAGATAATGTTGCATTGAACTCTTCACTTCAGTTTCAAGTGATACTATTCTTCTTCTCACTGTATCTAGTAGCATTTGCACAAGGTGGGCACAAACCATGCGTTCAAGCTTTTGGTGCAGATCAATTTGATACACAAGATCCAAGGGAGTGCAAAGCCAAGAGTTCGTTCTTTAATTGGTGGTACTTTGGTATGTGTGCTGGTACCTTAACAACCCTTTGGATTTTAAACTTCATCCAAGACAATCTTAGTTGGGTTCTTGGATTTGCAATACCTGGTATCGTGATGGCTGTTGGACTTGTTGTTTTTGTGCTTGGAACTGCGACTTACCGGTATAGTGTGAAGGGGGATGAAGAAAGCCCATTTGTGACTATTAGTCGAGTGTTCATTTTGGCAGTTAGGAACTGGAAAACATCATCTCCAGCGATTGCTGCAGAAGAAGAAACGCGGGGAACTCTTCCGACCGAGAGTTCCAAGCAATACAAGTAAGATATCTTTGCATAAAGGAAATCAGGACCATAAAAGGGGCAAATAGAGCTTTAGTGAGGTTCAATATCTAAAGCCTCGTGCACATCTTCCCTTAAGGAGATAGACTGAAAATTATGGAAATTATTCATGCTGATCTCTTTTTTGCTTTCACAGCATCCGAAACACATCATACTATTATTGTCTCGTCAAGGCTATAAATAATCTGGCACTTAGGCATGTGTTATGTTAGGATGTTGTAAAATTAAGTGCCACCATAGTTTCTCCATTTAACGGAACATATATAAGCTTATGATCATATATGTACATGACATGTAGTTTCTTTTGTCAATCTGTAAACTGTAATTGCCTTTGTTGAGGTATCATACTATGATGTCTGATTGACATGGAGCTCTTGCTTGCTTCTTTTCTTCCTCCGACTATTAAAATTTCTAGAACTTCAATTTTCATGAACCATTTGAGTTTTTCCCCCTCCTTTTGGTTTATGAAAATAGTGTTCCTATTTACGTTTTCTACAGCAAATGTCTTTAACATGGAATATGGATTTTCTAATGTGATAGATTCCTCAACAAAGCCTTGCTTGCTCCAGATGGTTCAAAGGAGCAAGCAAAGGTCTGTAGCATCGAAGAGGTTGAAGAAGCAAAGGCTGTTATAAGGCTTGCACCAATATGGGCTACAAGCTTGATTTATGCAATTGTCTTTGCACAATCATCAACCTTCTTTACTAAGCAAGGATCTACCATGGACAGATCAATTACAACAGAGTTTGAAATACCTGCTGCTTCCCTTCAGTCATTCATTAGCCTTTCAATTGTTCTTTTCATTCCTATATATGACTGCTTTTTTGTTCCTTTAGCAAGAGCCTTGACTGGGAAACCGGCTGGAATTACAACGCTTCAAAGAATTGGAACCGGAATGTTTCTATCTGCTACATCAATGGTAATTGCTGCTTTAGTAGAGATGCAGAGGCTTAAAATTGCTAAAGAATATGTCTTGGTAGACAAGCCAAATGTTACAGTTCCAATGAGTGTGTGGTGGTTGGTCCCTCAATATGTATTGTATGGATTAGCCGATGTTTTCACCATGGTTGGTCTTCAAGAATTTTTTTATGATCAAGTGCCAAATGATTTAAGGAGTGTCGGTCTTGCGCTCTACCTTAGCATCTTTGGTGTTGGAAGCTTCCTAAGTAGCTTTCTCATCTCTGCCATTGAGAATGTGACTGGTGGGGAGGGCCGAGATAGCTGGTTTGCAAATAATTTGAATAGGGCACATCTTGATTACTATTATTGGCTGCTTGCTGCACTTAGTGCAATGGGATTGGCTCTTTATATATATTCTACAAAATCTTATATTTATGCTAGGGGAAGTATGTTCTAAAATTCTTTTAAGACTCGATCAATCGGTGTTCGAGGTATCACCATGACATAGATTGTTGTTGTAACTATAATATATTTTGTTCTGAAGTGACTTCACAATAAATATTTGCTTAAACTGTAAAAATGCAAATCAAGAATGTAAGTAAGATTTTAAATTATTCTAATTTGTTTTCCTAGTAATCTCTTACCTGGTTGACATTGTTTCTCTTCCCTGGTGGTGTCCAACAGTTAGCTGTTAATCTCTGTTTTATGCCTCTTGCAGTGATTTTCCATTTTTTTGGCCCCTCTTGGGTAAATTATATCTCATACATACATACATACATAAAAAAAAGGAAGCTTGATAGAATGAAGGCAAGGCATTGGTGTTCATAATTACTTTAACAGGAGGATCATTTGTTTAATTTTTATTTGAAATAGAAGTAAGGAGTTGTTTAGTTATATGAATTGAAGGAAACGTCCACCCAGCTGGCAGTTTATATAACAAACACATTGACAGCCCTCTTTTACCATCACTTCCCTCGCCTCTTTTTCATCAAACAAAACAAAACACACAATTATCTTAATAACTTTTAGGCTAATATGATTCACCAGAGAAGGGTAAAAAAGAAACAATATGGATATATAGGTAGACACTTGAGGATGCAACAAATGAAGGTGCAATTCTTCATGCTCATTACCAGCAAATTCCTTTCCTTTTTTTTTTTCCGGGATTCTCAAGCAGTATTTGTTGATTTATCATTAAATTGTGTGCTAGAATTTATATGAAATTTGAGGGTAAGAAAAGACAGTTTTCAGCTTTGTAAAGGACAATGGTCTCTCCACAAAAGAGCCCATAACAAGTCGTGCAGAGCAGATTATGGGCGTTGTGAAGGGCGTATGCATGCATCATCAAGTGACTATTACTTTGTCAAATTGTTGGTTCATTCTTGCAGCAAATGCGCATGGATTTCCCCTTATCGTGAGGTTTTTGAGGGCAAACCAAGTGTTTAGTGGAAGCAAATAACGCAGGTAGCATTCCCATTTAGTTTGACGTCCCACTATCATTATGGCTGGATTTAATTTCTATAGGTAGCAATTAGGCGTTTCAAGTCTTTTCAGAGTAGGATTATTTAGGGTTAAAATATTTTTTGGCGCGTGTTTTTAAGGCTTTAACTATTCCAACTTCAAGTTACTTCAAAATTGGATTTATGTATTATTTACATTATTTTTTTATATTGGATGCAATTACTTCTGCATAATTTAAATGTTTAATAATTTATTTTTTTAAATAAGCTTTTGTTATGATGTTATATATTTTTTAATTATATTTATATATTAAAATCAATATTTGTTAACACCAAAAAAAATTTATTATATAAAACCAATTCATTAAATAATTTAGTGTAAAAATATGATATATTATAAATTAATCATATTGATATTTAGAATATTTGATGAGCTCAAATTTTAATATATAAATATATTATAATTTATATTATAAAAAATGAGTATATTTGAATAATAAATAAGAATATAAGACTAAGATTTAAGAGTGTAAGACAATATTGCTTAATTATTTGTCATAATAATCAAATCTTAACTTAAGATTAAATTTTTTGAAAAGTTATGATTAAAAATTACTTGATGTACATAATATACATTTTAATATTTAATAATTTACCATTTGAATAGTAAATATTAAATAATAATCACTAATGAAGATAAGGTGATTAATAATTTATAAATATGATATATTTATATATGGTATGATTACATGACACGTGAATGACTTTTTTTTAATTGAATTGAATGTCTAGTGAGCTTATTGAGCTTAGTTTTTTTTTTTTTGAACTATTGGGTTAGGTTTTGGATTATGGGGCTTTAAAGCCTAATATCAACTCCAACCAACTTAAGCATTTTTTTTGGACTTGCCCTATTTGCGGTTCTCATACCCACTAACAAAAATATCATACACAAATAAAATAAAATAAAATAAAATAAAATAGACAAAGGATAAGTAATAATTTATATCAAGTTTATTTTCATATCTCTAAAATTCTTATAGACCTGGCAATTCATATATTCATATATTTTGTCGTGTCATAATCTTGTTTAAAGTTTTTTACATTTATATCAATTTTGATATATTTATAATTCGTATTAGATAGATTTTGATAATGTATTTATGTTTGTTGTGTCACGTTCTATTTTTTATTTTAAGCGTATCAATTTATATAATTATGTCAAATATTATCAGGTCTAAATCCTCGTAAGTTTAAAATCTTCAGATGATGGATTCATAAAGATAAAAGAAGTTAGAGTTATAAGCAATTATTATATCATCATATTTAAAATATACATTAATTTAAATTAGTAACAATATATTATAATAAAACAGATAATTAAAGCATTTGTTTTTTAAAAAATTATTTAATTACAATTTGATCATTCTTATTTTTAGTATCAAAATCAAGTTCAAGTTCAAGTTTGGATCAATCTTTGGTTATGTTTTTTTTTAGGCTTAGATTTTTTTTGTTTGGGTTTTTTAATTTGGGTCATTCTAGGTTAAACTATTTTAGGCTAGGGCCAATTCAGATTCAAGCTTCCTTGAGTTTAGGTTTTGACTTTTTATCAAATTTGATTTGGAAAAATTTGAATTTAAGTTTTTTTCAACGATTTTTGAGTTTGTATTCATTTTCTCACCTCAAGTAATACCCATTAGATCATTTATATTCCTTTATCCAATTAAAAGCCTTGTTTTTTTTTCTTTGTTTAGATATTTTATTTGATCTCTAATATAGCATTTAAAGCAACCAAATGATTAGTACATGAATTTATAATGTTTATTTATTTATTTGTTTGTGCAAAGGAATTAATAATTTAGGATAAGAAAACGATCGTAGATGTTAAGATTTAAACTTCACTCCTATTAGAGATCATTTTTTTAAATGTTTGTATGAAGTAATTGAGTTAAGCTTGGAATTCAATTTATAATGTTTGTTAGACATGCAATGATCAGTAGCAAGAGTAAGAAATTAACAAAATGAAGTAAAGGAAAGTAGTTTGTTAGATAGCACAACCTCTGAAATGAGGTAGGGAAGATTTTTGATGATTCATGCTTAAATTAACACAACATATGATGTGAAAGGAGAAAGTGATAGAAAAGATATTTTTGTACCTTATTGGGCCTGCCTCCTTTTAGTACAAATATATTGCACACCATAAAAATCATAAAAAGAATTTGGTTATTTAGGTATTTATATATTGTTTGAGTTATTTTTATCGTAATTGTATTTAAACTGTTATATATATATACATATTTTGATATGGTAGTAATCGGTATCTTATAGATTTTGACACTATAATAATTTATTTTTTATAAATTGACACATCATCTACGGTGAGGTATTGTATTTGTCTTGTATTTTTTTTTGTGAAACGTGATTCATAAACATCATTGAACATATTGACAGTTAAACTTAATGTTTAAAGATCTTGAATGCATAATTCTCACCATCCAAAAGTGTGCCTAATTGAGCAAAAGGTGAAGATGCTATGGTTAAAACCTTAATTCCCATAAATAAATTGTTTTTTCCCTTTTAATCCTTTTGTTGGTCACTTATGGCTTTTTCTGATAGAAACTGAATATGTGTGTATGAGCAACCTTAATGGAGAGGGGGAGGACCAATTTAATTCTATATCTATCTTTAATTTAGAACGCACTTCAAGTATCCAAATGAATGGTTGAAATTTGTTTGTCATTAAAAGATATTATTATTAAAAATATTAAATGATCATTATGATAGTTATCTTAAAAGAATAACTGACCATTAATCATAATTGATACTTATCTATCAAACCATTATCTTACATTCTCCCATTTGGTCCAATGATCCGATGACATTATAGCGGGCATGACAATAACGAATCTCTCTATAATGTTCATTATAATTACCATCTTATAATAAATCATCAATTGCAAGTTATGGTGGTTGTACATTATTTGAGTCATACACTTCCTTTCATATGCCGCTATACTTGTAATTTACCATAATAGGCAACATAAGTGAAATATTTATATTCCAACATGGTCTACGATACCATCTCATAAAGATTTTCCTATTAACATAAAAAGCAAATTTTGTGCACATATTATAAGAAACAGGAAATTAATTAGCTTATGATAGAAACACATTTTGAGCTAAACACATTATTCGTTAATACAATCAACCCATTTTTTGTACATATTCTTTAAATGTTTTAGGTTGTCAACCTTTAGTTAATAGATCTACAATCATGAGATAAATTCTAATCCATTCAATAGAGACTCCTTGTTTCTGAAACTCTTTTTTAATGACAAATAATTTGATCCCATATGTTTGCAACTCTTGAATATTTATTATTTCTTGGAGAAAAAACTGCTACAGAATTATCAAAATAAACTTTCAATTGCTTGGTAATAGTGTTAACTACCTCAAGCCTTGAAATAAAATTCTGGATCCATAATGCATGGGTTGTGGCTTTAAACTATACCATAAACTTTGCTTTCTTATTGAATGAAGCATTGATAGATTGCTTAACATTTTTCCTTGATACTGCTCTTTCAACTAACAAAAAGAAATAACCAAATTTAAACTTTCAATTGTGAAGGCATCCGATAAAATTTAAATATAAATATCCAATCACTTTTAGGTGGTTAGGTTTCTTATACATGAACATGTAATTCTTTGTTCTTTTTGAGTACCTGGAAATAAACTTTGAGGCTTTCTAATGATCCATTTTGGGTTACTTTGGTGCCTATCAAGCATTTCAACCGCAAAGCTAATATTTGGTCTTATACAGGTTTTTACTTACATTAAATGCCATAACAGAAGCATATGGAATTGATTCCATTCTTTTATGTTCTACACTATTCTTTGAATATTGAATATGATAAATCTAGACCCTTTTTTGTATGTGAATAATTTTTGTTGAATAGTTGTTCATATTAAATATCTCTAAAATTTTTTAGATGTATCCTTTTTTAGACAATCCTAATAGTCATTGTGATCCATCACTTGATATTTCAATTCCTATCACGTAAGATGCCTCTTTCATGCTTTTCATTTAAAAATTCTTAGATAGAAAATTATTCGTCTCATGCAATATCTTAAATTATTAGTAGTAAGTAAAATATCATTAACATATAGAAATAAGAAGATAAACTTCTTCCATTATCTTTTGATATATACACCATTAAATGGCTTTTCTTAAATGCAAAAGTCACTATAGTATCATTGAACTTGATACACTCTTGTTGACAAGCTTGTTTAGGTTTATATATTAAGTTTTAACCTTACATATCATATGGCCTTTTTCTTTTTATAAGGAAACCTTTGAATTAGTTTACATAAACTATTTCCTTGAGTTTTCCATAAAAAAAGAGATTGTTTTCACATCCATTTAGCGTAACTCTAAATCATAATAAGCCACAAATGCATAAAAATTCTAAATGAATTTTTTTATACTGGTGAGAATGTCTCACTACAATCAATCCTATCTCTAAGTATAACCTTTTGGAACAAAATTTGCCTTGTATCGTTCAATATCGCTACTTCAGTCAACTGTGGTCTTAAAGACCCGTCTTTGCCTAACTCATATATATCATTATGGCAATAAATAAGATATCAATCCTTGTTCGTTCTAATGGATTTTAACTCGATTTCATGGCATATAACCATTTCTCAAATTTATTACTTTTTATGGTTTGTGAAAGAAAAAACAAAATCATTGTTGATTCTAATATCAAAATTTGACTCTTGTAAATAACCACATAATCATTTGGAATAGCTGACTTTCCTTTTTTTTTGAGATTTTCTTAATGGGTTTTATTATAGTTCATTTAGATAAGATCCATGTGGGTTAGTTTCTCTTTGAGGAGTTTCATTATTTAGATGTTGTTCAGTATTTTGAAAATTTTCTTCAACAATTTGAACAATATTTGAAACGAGTGAGGATACAAGGACATTTACATGTAAAGAACATCAACCTTAATATCTTATATGTCTATAACTTGATTTCATTACTTGCACTACCTTCAAAATTTTCAATGAATCTAGCATTGCTAGTTTCAACTATTCTTAGGTTATGGTTTAGACAATAAAATCTAAATCCTTAGAATTTCTTAGGGTAATCGATAATGTAATCATTAATTATTCAAGAATCCTTATTTTTTCATGTGGATTATAAATTTTGACTTTCACTTGACAATCCCAAACATGTATGTCTTGGACTAGGTTTCCTTCTAGTCCACAGTTTTAAAAAGTATTTAGGAGTGTCTTATTACAAACCTTGTTAATAAATACATAGTGATTTAAGTGTATACATCCATAAGGATTTAGGTAATGAGGAATTGGTCATTATACTCTTAACCATATCCATAAATATCTACCTACTCCTTTTTCTCATAGCATTTTATTAAGGTGTGCTTGGCAGAGTGTATCGCGCACCTATACCTTTTCTTTATGAACTTTGCAAATAAACCTGGACTTGTCTTGATTCATTATGTTTCTCATAATATTCACCAACTTTCTTAGATTTTATGATTTTCATTTTCAAGTCTAATTGCCTTTTAACGTTATTTATCTACACTCCAAGAACATTCATTATTTAAAATTTTTCAGTAAGCAAGTAGACATATTTATGATGTGAAAAATTATTAATAAAAGTGATAAAATACTTTTTGTCACCAAAGAATAGAGCATTAAAAGTTCCACATATATCGGTCTTACTTCCAAAAGCTAGGTGCTTATTTTGGCATTTTTTACTGTGTTTGGTTTTCTTTCTTTTGCAATCTACACGTATGTCAAAATTAATAAAATTT
>JBBYHO010024495.1:31982-54628 GCA_038382025.1 Adansonia gregorii
TACATAAAGAGTTTGTAACAAGATGGGTCTAAATGATTGTCAAAGTCTAAGACTAGAAAATAAGTCTTTATGTCTTCAATAGGAGCTTTCGTGCAATTCCCTTTGAATAAAAAAAAATCTTTAGTCGGGTTTGTAGTTTGGATCGTAAGGAATCCTTGCATTATGTTGCACACATGAGTAGTAGCACTAGAATCAAGCCATAAAGTATTATGTGAAACTTTAGTTAAGTATGATTTGAAACATAAAAAGGCATTGAGATTACGTTTCTTTCAAACCAACCATTAAATTTCTAGCAATCTTGTTGATAGTGCCTACTTTGTTACAAAAAATGGCACCTATGTGCCGTTTGATCTTTTATTAACTTGAGAATCCGTGGTTGGCATTTTTTTCCTTAGGCTTGTTGGTTTTCACCTTAAGTTCTTTACCAGCTTTTGACCCATGAGTTTAAAGAAAACTTCCTTAATATTTTTTAGTCTTGTTTCCTCTTGAACCAACATTTTAATTAATTCACTAATATTACACTTGTCCTTAATGATGTTATAGTTAACTTAAAAGACCCGTATTCAAGATACAATGAGTTTTGAATAAATTCCATTAAGAATAAGACATCCATTATCATTCTTAAGGATTTTGGCTTATTGCAATATTTTCATCTCAATAATGTGCTTTTGTATGCCTCTCAACCCATCAAACTATATAATTGTAAGTTGTGCCATTAGGGCATCGACTAGTAACTTTTTTCTGGAATAAAAACATTCTTCCATAAACCTGAGCTGTTCTTTTGCATTTTTGGTTTGTGGAATATATAGTTCTTTTGCACTTTTCTTTTAATGCTGCTAAGATAGCCATTCGCGAAAACATAAGGCTTAATCTGTTAGACTATTTTTGTGCCTTACGATGTAACTTCTTATCTTCACTACTCAAATTTTGTAATAGCAATGGGTTCATCTTCTAATAATGTTAAGTCAAGATCCAATGCACTTAAATAAAACATGACTTATGAGCACCATTAAAACAAATGTACCCCATTAAAAATGACAATAGATGGAGCATTTGAATGAAGTTAAACAACTACAATAATACATGAATGGTCAGAATCAAAATACATTTACTTCATGGATTCAAATATAATAGTTACGCATAACATAGTTCCCCTTTGGGCAGATAAATATGATATACTATCAATAAACATTAATTAAATGCTTATATCAATAATATTAGATAACTAAAATTTTAAATCAAACTTACATGCTATCTTTGGATATACAAACATATTTGATCAAAATATTAAAATTTGTCTTAATCGTGCTCATTTTTCATATAATAATAAATCTTTGGACAAAAATCTAAAACCTTATGACTAGTGAACATTCATCTACCACTTAATTTTCATTAAACATTTATTAAATTATGGTAAATTATTTTTCTGTATATGTTTATTCATTCTAGTTCGCCACATGGTGACTAATAAACTATAAAAACACAAAACATGCGTAGAAACATGATAGCTATTGTGATAGCTATAGTAAAATTATAAATACATATTTGAGAAAGCTATTTAATCTCTATAAATCCTAAAATGAGAAACATGGTTTTCCTTTATTTTTTTTTAATTTCTTGTAAAAACCAAATTATGTAGGAAACAATATACTATAGAAAACATTCATTGAAAACTAAATGTTCAACAACCCGGCTATGATATCAAATGTAAAATATGATGCATAAATATTATGAAACATACTAACAATCAAATTTTAAAATTTAAAGATCTTGAACATGTAATTTTCACCCTTTGAAAACATACCTGATTATGCAAAATATGAAGATTATGTGGTTGAAATCTTAATCCCCACAAGTAAATTGCTTTCTCTCCCTATATCTTTCTTTCTGTTACCCTAGACTTTTCTAATGGAAATTTAATATGTTTGTATGAGTGACCCTAATGGGCAATGAGACAACCAAGTTAACTTTATCTCTATTTTTAATTTAGGACATCCATCAATTATTCAAATGAATGGTTGAGATTTGTGTATCATTAAAAGGTATATATAAATTTATGATTAAATAAATTAAATGATTATTGTGGTAGTCATCTTAATAGAATAATTCCAGGTTAACCATAACTGATAATTATTCCATAAATATTGGACCATTGTCCTACATTTTTATCATATTCTTGTTGAATAATTATGTCATATCCACAACTAATGAATCTAGTGTTGGTTGGCAAGACCATTCCTATTTATTTGTAAATTATTTTATTGTTTCATTTTTGAAAATGATAAAAAAATAAATTTGATATTTTTTTAATTGTAAAAAATATTTTATGAGGTTTTTGTACTCAGTTGATATCACTAAATAGTAAAAGTGTTTATGAGTTAGGTTGGTTATTTCTATATAAAAAATTTTGCCTTTCAAGATTTGATCCAAACCAAAGCTCTGAGATATGAAAATCTTATTTTATTGTTTAAAATATATTAAATACAATTTTATATTAATATTCATTTTTTTCATAATTAGCTTAAATAAAATTATTTTATATCACTTAGATAATAATTTGGATTGAATTAGAACTACTTAAATTGCAACAATCCTATCTAGAACTAATCCAGTTTAAGCTGAGACAAGTCTACTAAATAGTGCTAATGAAATTTTGCGTACAAAGTAATAATCAAATTTATAATAAATTTGTAATCATTAAAGATGCTTTTGAGGAAACATTTTGATAATTAGAATCTAAAATTATATTCTAAGGATTTCAAAGAGTGTATTTTAAACATTTCGATGCAGATAAGGTTTTCATTTAGTTAATCTCTCTATCTCTTGAACAATTTTCAAAGTTTGTATGGGATGGAATTTTACATTTGACAAAATAAAACAAAAGAAATAATGTTTTTTTTTTAAAAATTTTTTTAAATAGAGAGAAGTGCATGTCTTCAGTAATTAGGCATAAGTGCAAATAGGACTAAGACTAAACTTTTTGAAGCTTTAAGTGGTCTAGTTAATATTAATTGTTAAAGTAATATTAATATCTTATACTAACAAGTGTAGGTATAACTAGTAATTAAATTTTAATTAATTAATTTTATTTTTCATCTAGTTTAGACAAAAATAAAAAAGTTGTCTAATTATTACAAACCATTAGATTTGTTCAAATATATCATATTTGAACAAAGATATATGTCTATTTAAAAGGTTAGATTTGGTTAGATAAATGATGTCTAAACAAATAGGTTTGTAGGAAAACTATAGGTCTATTTTAAGGAAAAATATTAATGTAGACAAATTATATTTGAGCAAGCATACTTTTTGGTCAAGATATGTTTATTACAACGAATATGTAATAATATATATATTTCTCTAGTTTTAGAAGAAATGGTTACTAAAACATTTTTTACTCATATTCTCTTTTCTACATTCTCAAATTGTTCTATAACATCTTGCAATAGATAGTATTTATAGAGGTTTGATAATTTTGTTATAAACTACTCAGTGCTCAATAGATTGATTTTGCTAGTGCAATACATAGTTAATCATTGGATTGCATTGTGTCATCAAGTCTTATACATCAATAAATCATTAAAGAAAGTGGCATTGATACACCCCTTGAAACCTTGTTTATAATTATCACAATGTATTAACACTATACTGTGGTCAGATTAATTATAATAACCATAGATCATTTATATTCCTCTATACAACATACCTTCTAAAGGTTCATTGTAGGCACCTAATTTTATCCATGCATTCATGCAAGCATTTTAGGGCATCTTCAAGGCCAAACATCCAAACCCAAATCTCATTCATATCATCTCAAGCCAAGCTAAGGTAATAAAGTTTTTAATCAGGGCTAGGCCTTATAAAAAATATATATCAGATAAAATAAGGCCCATTGTATACTTAATTAGCTTATTTGGGACCTATTTTATTTAATTATATTAAGCTAAATTTTTAAATATTTTAAATTCATGTCAGGCCTTATTAAAATTATTTTAGTCCATTCGTTTATTATTTAATTAATTTTGGACGTATTGGTTTAGGTTAATGAATTTTTTAAGGCCTAATTAGCTAGATGGTGGGATAGTTTAAAGAAAATTGGAATGTTTAAAGGGGCTTTCTTAATAATCTAACACCACTTGGTACTCAAGTATTATGACCAATTGAAAGATTGTAAGCACACTTTATTAGTACTATAACTCATCAAATTACGAAACAAAAGGATCAAAATGCCCTAATTTTTGTCATAGTCTAATTTGGCCAAATGCCTTATTTAAAAAGCTAGAGTTGGCTTCCATTTGACTTTGATGCTCAGCCACATCACTTACACTTCTTCCAAAAAAAAATTTCATTCCTCACTTCATGCACAACCATCACTTATGCAGCCACCTAAATTACATGCTCACTCATCTTCAAAAATTTCATTCACACCACCTAAAGCAAAATAAGAAAGCTAAAGAAAGGGATTTTGGGCTAGAGGCTCACGTCAAGGGTGATAAGCCAAGAAAAGCAAAAAAAGGCATGAACTGAGCCAAAAAAATAAAACAACATATTTTATTAAAAAAAAGCAACAAGTTTCATTTCTTCAAGCAAAAAGGGGCCACGCATAAAGAAGGAAAGAGGAAAAGCTTGGCTTTAGGTGTGTTGTTTCATCCTTTATATTTTTAATGGTCATTTACATCTTTCATTTTTAGTACTTGAGATGATAATACTTGTTTCTCATAGGGTTTTATATAGCATCCAAACTTAACATATTTTAACATTTTTCATGTCAAATATTACATGTTTTTTTTTGCATCTATTTTAAATATTCTTGATGATTTTTATATCTAGCATTTTAATTCATGATCTAATACCTTAATGTTGTGCTTTATTTTCATGCCACCCATATGCCACGTCTCATGCTTGCTTTATGTGGATGGTTTATTAATGACACTACTTACATCTTGGTGATAATATGTTTGTTAAAATGCTTTCTGATGATGCTTGGTCATGTTTTAGTTAGTTAATGCCATGTGTATGTGTGTTTATTTCATGATATGTTTATCAAAATGCTTATTAAGTTGATGTGCAAAAACTTCTTTTAGAAACCCACCCTAAGTTAAACTAAGATTAACCTATGTAAATAGGATTAATCTTCGTTTATTGTTTTGAACAAATCAATGTTTTAATATTGGGGAAAAATTAAGTTATTATCCTTGGATTTAAGGCTAGTAAAGCCTAAAAAATTATGTTTTTAGCCCTAAAAAATAAAATCTATAAAGTGTTTAATGAAAATGCATTGATTTGAGTCCTAGTGTTGCTAATCAGATATCATGGATAACAAATCATTAACTGGCCGAATTCCTAAAAATTTTGAATGGATCCGAAACTCCACTGCCATGGACCCCAAATGATTTACATTCACATGCTTGAGACCTTAATGTGTGACTAGGATAGCTAAATTCAAAAATTCACTTGTTTTGGCATTAGCAGCACTATGATTCCAACTTGAAAAATTATTTTTAAACCTAAACAACTTTTTTTTAAAATTTTTTTGGTATTTTCCCTTACAAAGCATCAAAACACCTTTTCTATAGTATCTCATTTACCCCTAAATGTGTCAGATAAGGGCATTATGATTTTTTGAATCATTACTGTTTGGGACTTTTAAAATTAGCAATCAACATTCTGTTTAGGCCATTTCAGCATACTAGATTTTTTTTTGAAATCTTTAAATATTTTTCTTGAAAACTAAATAAAATTCCCTTTTCGATGTTGGTGTATGGCCTAGAGCCAATCGGATTAGACAGGGTATATAATTGTTATAGTGCAAACTGTTAGCTTAAAGTAATGATTGAACCAAGAAGGGGTGAATTGGTTCTTTTAAACATTTGATCACAAGATGATTTTTACGTGAAGTTGAAATAAAATGAAAGTAAAAAAGAGTTAAGAGTAAAAGAAACATTCAATTAGCATATAAAGGTTTCGTCCTTGAATTTAAGCCTACATCTTCTTTTCTTGGTACCTTTTTGCCAAGGTGATTCCCACAATTCATTAATGAAATTGTTAATTTTAAGGCTAAGATATAACCTTACAACCCTATCTTTTAAGGGTTAGGTAGATCCTTTCAATCCCTTCGAGAATTCTACCCAAAATTTTAAATGGTTTTACTTAATTTTCACATAACTTCTTTGTGACATGAATGAAGTGTTTGCAAACAATTAGAACCTCTAGTAGGTAAGTTTTTGCTTTAATTTGAGTACAAAATAGATGAAATACAAATAAACTTGAAAGAGTACAAATTGAATACAAGAAAAATGAAGATTTTGAAGATTTTGAGCTTTTGATGTTTAATGCTTAAGTAATCTTGATACCTCATTACTCTTTTAACTCTTGGAAACTTATATTTACATCTTCAAATTGTTTATAGACATTGGGAATTAATAAGGTTGGTGGAAAGCCGTTATAGCCTCTATAAATACTTATTTCCATTCAAACCCATGATGTTGTATCAATACAATATCAAGAGTATCTATGCATGAATTTAAAAATGCAACCGTTACAAACTATTGTATTAATATGAAAGTTGAGTTATAGAGCCATTTGTATCCATACATTTAAAGGTTTCAGCCAAACCTTCGCTACCGCCAAATAATATCAATGCTTATGCGATGAATATCAATACTTGCTATATTGTATTGATACATGGTGATGTGCATCGATAGATTTAAGGATTTTAAGCTTCATATTGATATTTCGATGAATTGTATCAATACGTCAATTGAAAATCCTTGTAAAATGATTTTTCTTAGCTTGAATTTGAATTAAACATATCTCAAAAATATTCTAAGTATAAATATACATTTGGAACATATATTTTTAAGAAAATAAAAAGTATAAATTAATTAGGATTTTTCAAATTTTTTTTTTAATTTAATTCAAAGAAAATACTAAGTTGGAAACAATTGAGTACAAGTTAATTTAGTGCTTAGGTTATTGTTATATCAAAATCGAGATTGCTTCAAAGCTAAGAAAGCTAGCATAAACCAATCACTTATGTTAGTGATTCATGGTTTTCCTTTATGTTAGTGGTGTGATTGACAATCATAGAAACACCAATTTGATGAAGCCTGTGAAACACAATGGCCCTGCAAAGTTAGTAATAAGTTATGATGATGAGGTCCTTGTGCATTAAAGCTATGTTTCTAAAAATATTCCCAGCATCCATTGTCAAGAGAGGGCATTGACAATTCACGAAGACTTACATATGCTAAGCCTCCATACATGTGATACATGTAACTCTTCAATCTTATAGAAGTTGAAATATAAAGACACTTGGGAATAGCATATAGGAGCTTGTTTTATGAAAAAAGTTCAGTTAACATGGCCTACATGAGACTCAATTTGGTATAAGTCACTAAAGAGTTTATGAAATATGTTTTCATGTGCCAGTAGTGTGTACTAATCCTCAGACTTATGATGCCAAGTCATCGTATATGAGAAGTGTGATACTTTGATTTATTTGGAACTGGACCACAATAGATGGATTTTAAGGTTGGTTATGTTGGGTATGACATGAATCATATGGTGCATGAATGAGTGATCTAAAGAGGATTCACCACTTCAAGTGACATTGGAGACATATCTCACATTTTATTGGCTTGAGTTAACTTAATAAAATTGTTGGCCAATGCATGATGAATTTAGAAGAAATTGTTTATCTAAATTCATGAGGTTAACCAAAAGCTACAGGAACTAAAACAGATTAATACATGAGTAGACTCTACACCATGCTCATGGTCTTTCTGAGGTATCTGGTGAAAAAACCTAAGTACACTAAAAGACTAGCTATTGAAAGCTTTCTTGAAACAGGTTATATTGACTCTTCTTGCATATCAGTTAGCCATGATCTTTTGCTAGAGGCCAATCTTGGTCTATAAATATAAATACACTTAATTAGGCAATTATGTTGATTGCCATTATGGTGAAAGCCTGATGGGTCACACATAATAAGATTATTGGATTAAAACTGGGATTAAATTGAGTATGACTTAATTAAATAAAAGGTATAATAAGGATAACTTAATTGAATAAGTTCAATTAAGAATAATTTAAGATATAAATTAGATTTATGAAATCTAATTAGAGATGTCTCAATATGCCAATAAAGATAAGAATGTCTTATCAATACATCATGTATTTATAGACATGGTTCTAGGGATAATATAAAATAAGGCCAAATAATTATATTAAGAAAATTAAATAGTTATTAAATGATTATTTAATATTATTTACATGAAGTAAAAATTGTTTTTGCTTGGTTTAGAAAATTTAATTAAAAAGTAAATTATCTAATATATAAATTAAAAGGGTTGAGCCAAAAGCTTTAATTATCAAATCAAGAGAGTTTAGTTGTGAACTACTTTAAGTCAGGCTTGCTAATAGACTAGGAGCATTGAATGACTATCATTGGTGTGCTACTGAGCTAAAAGATTAATAAGATAATACTAAAGCCCAATTTTGGACAAGCTAATTAAAATAGTTTTAATTAGGCTCCAAGAAACACTCCAAAGTGGGGCCACCGTTCACCATGTTAGTAAAGAGCTTAATTGACCCAATAGTCAAGCCTAACCTAGCCCAAGGTATATTTACATTATTGAGGCTTTTTGGCTGATAAGAAGCATTAGGAAAGCCCTTAGTGCTAAACCTAGGTTTTCTTGATGGTTTTGGCATAACACTTATGCTTCTCTAAGCTTTCTTTGGGTTTTCATTATTTTTTTTAGTGTTTTTGAATTGTTCCTGACATAATGAAAATAGAAAAATAGTTTTCTAACATTGGAATATTAGTTTTTCATAAAAAGTTGTGTGAAATTGGCCAAATCCTAAAATCCTTGCTTCTCCAAATGTGATTATGTGGATTTGGATGCTAGGTAATGGAAAGTGTTTTTAATCATAATGAAACATGGAAAATCAATTTTATATCCTAAAAGAGTCAACTGGAATAAAAAATTAAGATTTTTAGATTTATTTGCCTGTATTTGCAAAAAAAATAGTTAGTTTCCTATGGAGTTGTTTTTCTCTTCTTTAGCGCAGCAAGCATGGGAGTTGTTCTCGGATCACTTTAGATCTAAGCTTGTTGGCTATATGTCTTTTGGTTGAGGCTTGAGAAGCCTTATGGCTAGCACTATAAAACCACTGAACCTCATGAAGGCTCTAATAGGCATTTATATGGATTATCATTAAAGGTAGGACTTTTGTTCTACTTTTGGCCTTGAAAAAAGACCGTAGTAATCAACCGATGGTGCATTCATGGAGGGATCGACAAACTTAGAGTTATGAATCTCTAAGTAGGTATGATTTCTATCATATCTGTGTTTTGAAATTGCTATCAGATCACATGTACATCTCCTTCTAAGATTCTATGAAAATCTGAGTGTTTTTTTTTGTTTAATACCACTGCATATGTTTAATTCTAATTAAATTTTTATGCCTATATCGATATGCTGAGCCTGAGATTACATTTAAGTTGTATTTAAGCCTAAGCTTTGTAGATTACATGTGGTTTAACATGCCAATTTTTGGTGATAATTAATTTGATTAATTTATGTATTGATTTAGTGATTTTTCATTTTTGGTAGAATTCTTGAAAAATTATTTTTCTTTAATTTTTCAAATTTGGACAACATGTAATTTTTAGCTTTAATCATATTTGAAAGTGTTCAAATAACTAATTAAAATTGCTTGAATTAATTCAGATTAAGGCCCTAACTTGTCTTAAGCTTACGAGGTTATTTTGATGTTGTTTTGATCCATTTCTTGAATTAAAAATTAAAGAAATTTTTTCTTTTTTCTTTTTAATTTTCCATCATGTTAATCCATGTTTATTATCAATAGTAAACAGTTTAAAATATGTTTTTTTCCAATTGAATTGATATTTGAGTTATTTATCAACGTTTTAGTGTTCATTATTGCTAGGATAGCTTTATTTTAGTGTTTTGATAGTGTTAAAAGTTTTAGAGTTGTTAGTGTGACTTTTTTTCTTGTTTTTCCACCTTGAAAGTGTCATGAAAAGTTCATAATACTTGTTGGAAAAATAGGTTAAAATCATTGTTGAAAACATTTCACTTCCAAGCCATATCAGGTGCATTATCTTTGTGTAATGGATGCGGCATGTTATCTTTCTTTGTGCGACCTTGATGCAGCATCAATAGCAGTAAGATGTTGCTGCAAATTCATTGTATTATCAGAAGTTCAGTGGGAGGAAGATAATAGTATTTGAGTTGGATTAGGATGGCTAAGATAGCTATACATGGCATAAACTCCTAGTTAGACTAAGACTTCTTGAGAGGTTGTGTCCCATTAAAACTCTTACGTATTATCAAATACCTAATTATCCAATCATATTAATTTTCTTAAATTATTTAAGATATGAATTGGATAATATAATAAACATGGACTTATTAAATTATTTAATTGAAAAATATATTTAATTTAAATGATTAATCCTACTTGGAGTAAGATGTGTTCTAATGTGGTTCGAATAAATGTTAATTATGTAAGAAAATTGTTTTCATAATTAAATTAAATATGGCTCAATTGCTAAGACCTTTAAATATTGGAAACTACTTTCCTAAATGGTTTAGGAAATATTGCTTATTAAATAGTTTGTCTATATTAAGACAAAGTTATCTAAAAGTTAGACAATGTCCTAATTAAGACAAACAACCTAAAAGTTAGATAACATCCAATTTAATTTCTTAAAATGTTGTTTTTGGAAAACAAGCTTCCTAAATGGTTTGGGAAATATGAGATGCATAATGATTTGTCCAAATTAGGACAAAGTTATCTAAAAGTTAGATAATATCTTAATTAAAACAAACAACCTAAAAGTTAGATAATAGGCAATTTAAGACAATCTTTCTAAAAGTTATACATTTAATTAAAAATATTTTAATTAAAGAAATGAAATAACTAAATAATTTGATAAATCATCTCAATTTTTTTTAGAAGGTTTATGCAAATGACATTTAAATTCACCAAGTGATATTGGCTATGCTTTTTTTGTTTCATGCTTATAATATGATTATGTTAGCTTAAGGATGAATATGGACTAGATTTTAGTATGACTAGCTTATAGATGGTCGAAATTTTCTTTGGATATTTATATTATAAATAGGGTGCATAAACTCTGCCTTTTATGTTAATTTTGGGTTGTAAATTCTTTTCTCATATAACTCCTCTAAAATGTAACTTGAAGTTTCTTACAAAGACATGTAATAGTTTACATAGGACTTGTAGATTTAGAGTTAAGAAGATGACATTAAGAAGAAAGGACCAAGGAGATCATCAGCAAGAGTTACAAAGACCTTGTGTGATATCCTTAGGAATTTGACCTAATAGTTTCACAATGACTCAAGAAAACTAGATAGATAAATCATACTAGTAGATTGCATGTGTTAGATTTATTTTTGTATATATATATGTGATATATGATTGAATAACTGCTAAGCATGCTAATCAAACAAAGCAATGAGACCTAAGATAAATGATTAAAAATTCCTCATAAAATTTTGAGTCCATGACTAAGCATGATCAAACCCCTTCCATTGTTCATAACAAGATACCTTAGTTCCTACCATAGGGATTTGTTGAGTCGTTTAAGGTCCTTTCCTCCTGAACAACTTGAGTTATGAATAATAGGTCATAGTCAACTATTGTTATACGGTTCAAATAAGTCACACTTGACCATATGATTTTAGAGGCACTAGTTAGGTGAAATGCATATGATGTACTTAGGCAAAAAATTGCTACCTAACATAGAGATGCAATGGTAAACTAAGTTACCTATTCAACTAGCTTTTACATGATTTGTTGAGTCACTCAAGGTTTTTTAAAGGTGGAAGGGTTGCCTAGCTTATTAAGAAGATTCAAATGTTGAACTTCTCATATTATAGTTAAAGGCTATAATGTCAATAAAATAATAAGGACAATCACTAAAGTTGTAAAACTTTACTTTAATTGAAATTGCAAATTATTAACTGTAAAATGTTTTGGTTCATAATCGATGTAAACACAATAGGACTAATAGAATTATCGCTAAGTTGCATACATAATGGTAATAAGTTCTAATGGGCTAGACTCTATTCTTCCATATTGAATGGCATATTCAAGGATAGCCCACTAGGTTAGGGTTAGTATATCAAGTTCATATTGATGACCTTGATTAAGCTACATTGTGATGATGGCTAGTATGATGCTTGAACTCTTAAAGGAGCACGTAGCTATTTAAACGGATAAAATCATCTGAAACCTTAAAGCATTGTTCTATAAGGATAATCAGAGAGGTTAGACATCCTTAAGGAATTGTTCTTAAGTAAGCTATCAAAAGGTAGCCTAATCAGGCATCATATGATAGGACATATTTCAAAGACATAAGCACTTTAGATGAATTATGATACATGCATAGTCCATAAATTTTTTTTAAAGAAAGGTAAAGGGGATAATAGAGGTATATGCCAACATAGTAGAGAGCTAGATTAATAGAGTAAAGATTACAAGGAAAATTTTGATATGATCAAAATTAGGAAACTTATAGAAGTTTCAATAGTAAATATACACTAGGATTAATTCATTTTTCTTGGTTTATGATACCTAGAAGTTGGTGCTTAAATATGTATGACATATTGTAAGGCCAAATAAAAGGAGTAGTAACGATGGACCATTGATAAAAGCAACCTTGTTGATATTGATCAAAGGTTGCCTTATCGATTAGTGCTTCTGAAACATAATCTTGATTTATTCACAAACATAAGATGTTTATATTGGCATTTACATGCCAATTGAGGATGATTGCTAACATTCGATGCCTAGCTTATATTCAATCTTTAGTAAATAAATCATTAGTCATAAAATTTGTTGTGTGTTATAGTCATATTATTCTCAAACATACACTTGCAATCGTATTGAGAATACTAAATGGCCCATAACTTATAGGATTCAAAAATAGTTTTCGAATCTAATTCCTTTAAACCTACCAATGTAGGATTTAGTGGGAAGCATGATTCTTTAAGAGTTAGAGATCATAATTTAACTTATTGATATATAACCATGATGTTAAAAATGCAATTATTTGGAAAATGTTCCAAACTAGAGAGGATTGCATGTTTATAACCTAAAGGTCATAATCAAACTTTTTTGTTCAGGCTCAAAAAAATAGTTACATTTAGATCATTAGCTTCCAAGCTAATAAAGATTCCTAATAGCTGTTAAAGTAATAACTGAGCCACATGATTGCAATCTGGGTCTTATTGTGTCTGAATAGTTATTCTATTCTTATTCTATTAAATCCACTTAATTAAATAAATTACCTTACCATTTAAAATTATTATTTAATTTTCTATTCAATTTGAATATTCAAATAGTAAAAAATATTAATTTAATTGGAATTGTAATTAAAAGAAGGAAAAAAAATCTAATTTAAAAGATTTTTTCCCTAAAATTCTAGTTTGGTCTATTCTTTCATTACTTATATTTATATCATATTTACCTTTAATGAATGTTATCTTTATATTGATATTGTTTTTGTTTATTTAATTTTAGTATTATGAGTTCTAATTTGAATAGGAATTCTTATGGTATTAATTTAGGGTCTATGATTTTAGAAAATTTGTTCTTTCTATAGAATTATTCCTATTTTAGTCTATTTCATTCAATTCAATGATTAACCAAAAAAAAAAATTTATTTTAACAAGTAATAAAATACACTGCATGAACTTAGCTTAATCAAATATTGATATTGATTTTTTATTTTTATGCATTGATTTGGTTTATTGAATTAGTCCATTTAGATTTAAGATAATGATAAATAAAAGGAAGAGATGAACTTACAAAAAATGATTAGGAAGAAAGAAAAATGGGAGTAAAATTAGGTATACGAAATCTAATGGCTATAAGCCAACCTTTGTCGATCCTTTGAGGAATAATTCAAGAATCCAACTGAATCCAAGCTATGAATAGTTGGTTTATGTTATGGAAGGAATAGATGTATATGGGATACTGGATATTGACTAGTTATATATGAACTCAAAATATATCTAATCCAACCTACTACTGCGGATTTAGATGACTCTGATAATGAGATCATCATGAATGCAATTGAAACATATTTTTACAATAGTACTAAAGCTGTGTCCAAGTTAAGATATAATTGCTAATTGAAAGAGTTTGGCATTAGATACGTTAGTGATTGGCTTAGTGTAAGAGGGAGATATTGGCATGTGCCCTAGAGCCAGTCGGATTGAACGAGGCATATAATAGTTAATAATACAAACCAATCATTTATGTTAATGATTCAAGGTTTTCCTTTATGTTAGTGGTGTGATTGACAATCATGCAAACACTAATTAGATGAAACCCATGAAACACAGTGGTCTTGCAAAGTTACTAATGAGCTATGGCGATGAGATCCTTATGCATCAAAGCCTTGTTTCTAAAAATGTTACCAGTCATCATATTGTCAAGACAAGGCATTGGCAATGCTTGAAGACTAGCATATGCTAGGCCTCCATGTATTAGATGCATACAACTCTTGAACCTCATAGAAGTTGAAGTATAGAGTTACTTGAGGATAGCGTATGGGCATTTATTTTGTGAAAACAAGTTCACTAAACATGGCCTACATGAGAAACCCATTATGTATAAATCATTAAAATGTCCATGAATATGTTTTCATGGGCCAATTGTGTATATTAGTCCTAAAACTTACGATGTAGGTCATCGCGTATAAGAATTGTTATATTTTGGTTTACCTAAAATGGGTCCATAATACATGGATACTTAAAATAATTTGCATCGGTTATGATATGAATCATACAGTGGATGAATTAGGGATCCAAAAAAGATTCACCACTCTGAGTGACATTGGAGACATATCTTATATGTTCTTTGTTTTGATTAACTTAATAAAGTCGTTGCCCAATGCATGATGAATTTAGAAGAAATTGCTTCTCTAAATTCATGATATTAACAAAAAGTGGTAGGAACTAATATGCATTGATAGATGAGTAGACACTAAACCATGTTCATGGTCTTGTTGGAATATCTAGTGAAAGGACCAAAGTTCACTAAGAAGCTGGTTATTGAAAGGTTTCTTGAAAAGGTCATTTTTAGTTTTCCTATTGGGTGGCCATGAAGCCTTGCTAGAGGCCAATCTTGGTCTATAATATAAATACACTTAAAAGGGTAATTATATTTATTGTAATGATATGAAACCTAATAGCTCACACATAATAAGATGATCTATTGGATTAAAATCATTGTTTAATAAAATATGACTTAATTAAATAAAAGGTATAAGGAGTATGACTTAATTAAATAAGTTCAATTAAGAATAATTAAAGACCTAAATTAGATTTATAAAATCTAATTAGAGATGTCTTAATATGGCAATAAGTATAAGAATGTTTTATGAAGACAATGTTTATTTGTAGACATGATTTTATAGATAATAGTAAATAAGGCCAAATAATTGTATTTAGAAAAATAAATAATTATTTGATGATTATTTAATTATTTAATATTATTTGTGTGAAGTAAAAATTGTATTTTGGGTTAGAAAGTTTAATTATGAATTAAATTATCTAATATGTAAATTAAAGGGGTTAGGCCAAAAACCCTAATTATTAAGTCAAAAAAGTTTAGTAATGAACTACTGCAAGTTGATCTTGCTAATGGGCTAGGTGTGTGTAATGGCTATCTTTGCTGTGCTATTGGCTAAAATATTAATTAGTTAATACTAAGACCCAATCTTGGACAAGCTAATTAAAATAGTTTTAATTGGGCTTTAAGAAACACTCCAAAGTAGGGTCACCTTCTAGGCATGTTAGTAATGGCCTTAGTTGACCTAATAGTGAAGCCTAGCCTAGCCCAAGGTGTATTTAGATTAATTATTACAATTTTTTGGCTAATACGAAGCATAAGGAAAACCCTTGGCACCAACCAAAACTTTCTTAAGAGGTTTTGCAAAACACTTATGCTTCTCTAAGCTCTTTTCCATTTTCATGGTATTTTTAGTGTCCTTGAATTTTTCTTGATACAATGAAAATATAAAAATAGTTTTCTAGCATTAAGAGATAAGTTTTTCACAAAAGTTGTGAAATTGGCCAAATCCCAAAATCTCTGCTTCTCTAAGGTTAATTGTGTAGAGTTGGATCTTAGATGACAGAAAGTGTTTTTTGTCGTAATGAAATATGAAAACTTAGTTTTCTATCCTAAAAGAATGAACCAGAATAAAAAATTAGGATTTTTGGATTCATTTTCTAGTATCTACGAATAACAGCTACTTCCCAATGTAGTTGCTTTACTCCTCTTTAATGTAATAGACATGTGAATTGTTCCCATATCACTTCAAATCTGAACCTATTGGCTATATATCTTTTGGTTAAGGCTTGAAAAGCTTTTTGGCTAGCCCTAGAGAACCACCAGACCTCATTACGACTCCAATAGATATATATGTAAATCATCATTAAAGGTAAGACACTTGTGCTGCTTTCAGCCATGAAAAGAGATTATAGTAACCAATCATGGTGCATTCATGGAAAGATTGACACACTTAGAGTTATGAGTCTCTAAGTAGATCTTAGATCTGTGTTTCAAAATTGCTATCCAATCACATACACATCTCTTCCTAAGATCTTGTGAAAATTTAGGTGTTAGGGCAAGAGAAAATTTTGATTACCTATGCATAATAGAATGAGTGCCGATAGATATCATATCCTAGATACACCATTGGGCATGACGTTGTCTAATGAACTAGTTTTAAATGATGAGGTGAATAATATAGTTATAGTCTTATCAGAAGTAAAGAATGTGTTTGACCCACCATATCGTAAACCCTTGTAATAGACTAACTACTAAAATGAATCATAGGTCTCTTTGTTTAATTCCATTGCATATATTTAATTCTGATTAAATTTTATGCCTATATCAATATGCGTAAGCCCAAACTTTATTCATTTAGAAGGTATCATTTGTGATTCATCAATTCTGAATGAGTTTAGGACATATTTTCAAAGTTTGTTGCACCCTCTCCCTTGAACATACTATTAGTGCTAAACCAAACCTGATTTCAAAAATTATTTCCTCCCAAGAGGCAATTTTATGGGATTTTTTGAATATTTTTATGCTAATCCTCGTCAAGTTACCTTTCCAATTGTTTTCTACTTAGCGTTTTCGGATCAATTCAAATAAATTTAAAAGGCCGATAATGTGATGCTGCCCTCAATTTTCCGCACTAAGTAAATTAATTGATTTCCTTAAATCCCCTTTCAAGGCATTTGGATGCCTTGAAATAGGTTTGAATAATTCCATCATAGATTTTGATTCATATATTAGTTCTAATAGGCTTAGATCAAGACCTACACACTCTAAAAAAACTAATTTTGTTCTTTTATTTGAACAATTTCCAATAATTGCCAAAATTTTTATCTATGTAAGTCCTCTAGCTCGTTTTCAACATTTCATCAAAAATTCAAATTTTTTTTATCTTGGCTCTTTTCAGATTTTTCAACCAAAACTCAGTTTTCATGCTTTCAATGGTCAATGAGTCCAAATGCATCTCAAAATTGATAATTTGGTTGTTTTCATATAGCCGACAACAATTAGGAGATATATTTTGACCATTCTTCATTTCTTTGTCTTTATGTGTTTTATTTTTCCATAATATTTATTATATTTGTTTATGCATTACTAACACATTTCTTTTCTTAATGATAATTTTGCATTCATGTTTTCAAAATCAAATTTGAAGAAAACCTGAGGCAATCTTCTATGTCGAGTTTTTCATTTTTAAGAATTTTTTAAAATTTCTTTTTGTGATTTGATTTGAGAATCGACTATTGTATATTTTTACCAAATAGCCATGCAGTATTTATGTTGATATTCAGCCTAAAATATCTAAAACATTCAAGAAAAAAAATTTATATCAGCATTATACCATGAGATATCGAATTGAATGTAAGTTACAAATAAATTTTAACTTAAATTTAATTCAATTTAATTTATGCGTGTAAATTAAAATATTTTTATACATAGTTTATTTTCAATTTGATAATTTAAATTACATGTATCAAAAAGTAATAACAAACACTTTAATACATTACCAAATTAAACTATTTAATTTTTATATTTTTTTCATTTAGTTTATTTGATTTATTTTCTTAATATTTTCTTAATTTTATTTGGCCACTAAAATGGCCTTCATATAAATTGGTTTATGCTCAGCCATTGACGTGGACTTTGTGTAGATTGGTTTTATGGCCAAATTAATGAATAAGTGCCATTTCATGCCTTATAGAATGAACACCTAATAGGTTAAGTGTTGTCGGAACGTGGCCTGGATGCGAATCCTTGCAAGGTTTGAGTTAAACGGCCCTTGACTATATAAGTCATGATGTATCATTATTTCAAAACTATTTATTCTTCTTACTTTTTTTGGGGCCATATCGATATTAACATTCTCTTATTTCTAGGGACTTGGTAGTTAAGATGAATTATTCACCTATTTTAACCCTCAATAGTCATCATGAAATGAATATTTGTTTGGAGTTGCCACCAATCCGTTTTGGCCAAGTGATATTGATCATTTGTTAGAATTAATGTTTTAAGAGTCATGAAACCCTAAAGATAAATTCCATGGCCTATGGAGTACCAAAGATCATTTTTAAGGGTTCGGGAGTTGGTTACAGCCACAAGTAAGGATCGACCCTCTTGTGGTGTCCAAAATTGGTACCTTATTGATCATGGTTAATTTGAACTTTAATTTTTATCCAACTTCAATATGCGGTATTTAACTACAATTCTCGTATTGGTAGAATAAGATTTTATTATTCTATGAGAGAAAATCGAGGTTTTGCAGTTTAAAAATTAAAATGCCTTATGCATTCCCACCTAAAAACCAATGGTACATGAAAGTTTTTTATTATTCCCTTTTATACCCTAACAAAAAACCAAAGGGACATAAAAGGTTCTAAAAAACCAAAATATCTTTCACATCCTATTAGAGTACTTGGTAGAATGTGAAAGGTTTTTATTTGTATAAAATTCTCAATTTCCATTTTGAAAAAGGTTTCTTGTCATTAGAATGATTCGTAAAACTCCTATCACATATAGGTGGGACGGATTTCACGCATCACTCTAACTTCTCGACATTGCCGTTATTTTACAAAGACATATGAATTTTATTTGAAATAAAAACAAAAGGCCTATGACTCGATCTAGACACTAAAGTATTAATTCGAATCTAAGGACAAAAAAGATAAAAGAAAAATGAACCTATAGTTGAAGTATACCTTTGGCATATAAATAGCCAGTGGTTACTTAAGACTTGGTTTTAAGAACAATTAACATATCCCTAAGGCTTACCATTAACACTAAGGCACCCGGTAACTACTTAGGATTGGGTTTTAAGGAAAATTAAAATATTCCTAAGGCATACCATCGACACTAAGGCACCTGGTAACTACTTAGGATTAGGTTATAAGGAAAATTAAAATATTCATAAGGCTCGACACTAAGGCACCTGTTAACTACTTAGGATTGTGTTCTAAGGAAAATTAAAATATTCCTAAGGCTTACCATCGACACTAAGGCACCCAATAAAGAAAATTAATGGAAATGCCCCTTGAGTATACTTTCGACATGAAAGTATCCCAATAACCCTAATAGACTCGAAAAGATAAGAAATGATGATTCTTACTCTAACTGGGTAATTTAGATTATAGCAATGACCTAAAGCAAGAAAATTACTAATGGGTCCTTAAATTTCTCAAAATTAAATATTAGTCCTAAATTGGTTTAAAATGCTAAAAAAGATATATTTATTTTTTTGACCCAAAAACACCCCAAATAAGAAGTTTAAATTTTAAAATGACCTAACATGTAAGAATACCATTAAGTTCCTAAATTTTCAAAAATTGCATTTCGTACCCTAACGAAGAACCAAAAGAATACGAAAGGTTTTTATATTTTTAGCACCTCACTGGAGGACCAATGGGATGCTAAAAATATTTAAAATGATCTAAGTAGATGACTTCATAATAAAAATAACATTGTCCTAAAAATGCCAAATTTCCCTAAGGGTCCCTAAACTTTCTCGATTTTATACTTAGGTATCTAAGTAAAAAAAAACCTAAATCATTATCAAATATAATTAATCAGGTAAAAATCAGCATGTAAATCTTGAAGAACATATATAAAAAAGTTCAATCAAAAAGAAAATTTTTTTCATTATTTGCAAACTAGCCCTTAAACTTTAAGAAATTACAAAATACCCTTAAAGTACGAAAAATACCTAGAGCGTAATATAAAATACCCAAAATTAGTTTCCAAGTTATCCATGAAGCTTTCGGTCAAATCCTTTGACCACAAAACAAAATTTTCTATTATTTGCAAACTAGTCCCTAAACTTTCCTAAAATTACAAATTGGCCTCAACATGATTAAAATGTAAACTTAAGCTTCAAATGAATCAAAATAATCAAGTCACATAAAAGATCACAAGCAAAATTTGGTCACTTCTTTCTGCCTCCAGAATAAATTTTTCAATATTTACACAAAAGTTCCTAAACTTCTTAAAATTACAAAAAGACCTGAAAACTCAACAAAATGTATTTTAACTTGATAAATGCATAAAATACACTCCTAAGAGTCCAAGCGTACTTCAGCCAAGCATATAGGTCTAAACAAGGAATTTTTTATTTTTATTTATTTTTTTGAATTTGCCCCTAAACCTTTTATAGTTGCAAAATGACCATAAAAATGCGTATACAAGCATGAATTTCGGCCAACACCTAAACAATCTACCAATCAACCCTTTTTTAAAACTCACTAATCATATATTCACATTTTATTTAACAAAAATTAGCACCATTATATGTAAAATTAAAAAAATAAATATATGAACCTATGATTTCACCATACTAACAAGAAAACACTAAAAGAAATAAAAAATATATATGATAAACACAACACCAAAACCAACATCATATCAACATAAACATGATTCATGAAGAAAATAATTTACTAATAAGAATAAAAGAAAAAAATAAAATCAAGGAAATTAGTTCATGGCCTTTATGCTTAGTCTTTCAACATGGTTGAAAAATCCATGAACTTAAGCATATTTTGGCTCATCAAAAAAAAGAAAAATGAATGAAATAAATAAATCTTCAAAGATATTAGTGAAAATTATATCTTAACAAAGCTTTGAATTTTTTTCTCAAGTATTTTTTTCTTTTTTTTTGTTGGCTTCCAAAAAACTAAAAACTCTCCCCAAAATACTCATGAAATAACATCCTCCCCTATTTATAAGGGGATCCTCCTTGGCCAAAAGTTTCATGCCTTTTCCTATCTCATTTTCTTTTTTTTTTATTTATTTGATGTTTAGTAATTGGCTAACTTGTTGGACTAAAATAAATTATTAGTGTGTCATAAGCGCATACCTTTGTCATCTTTTCTTACAAGCCACCATCCTATTGTCATGATTATGCTATCTTAGGGAGCATGATGGTTATATGTCATTCTTGGCATGTTTGATGGAATTAGTTAGGAAGAAACTAAATTAGTTAGAAAAGAACTTAATTCTAACCAAATTAAATTTCATATAAATAAATTATCAGATTATAAAATTAATTATGTAAAAACAAATTTAAGCTATAAATTTACAAGTAGAAATAATCATGGAAGTAAAGAAACAAATGCAATCAAGGAGCATGAAAAGCCTAGTTGAAAATTCCATAAAAAATGATAAGAAATTAAAATTCATATACTCAATAAAAATCCTTATAATAAATCCAATTAAGAATTTAATTATATAAAAATTCTAATCAAAATTCCAAGAAGATTTGAATCAAAATAATTGTTATAAAATTAAAAAGAATAAGGTTAGTGGTCTTTGTTGAAAAATTAGAGATTAAAATAGGCTTTTTGGTAGAAAATCAAGAAAATGGGCTTGATAAAAAATCAAGAAAATAGGTTTGTTGAGAAATTATTGGGCTAAATGGTCCTATTTACAAATTTTGAAAGTTTTGGGCCCATTAAAGAGGTTGTAACCAAAATAAAATTAATAAAGTTATAAAAAATTATAAAAATTTCAAGTTGAATTATGCAGGAAAACTTCTTAAGAAGTATTATGTGCGAGAAAGAAAGAAAAAATGAGACAACTAAAATCCAAAACTCATAAAATTTTACAAGAAACCTTTATGGAAGAAATTCGTTATTTGGAAAAAAAAATTCATAACTCAAATTTTTTTTTGAATTTTTAAAAACTAATTTGATGGTGCTTAAATGAAAATATTTAAAGAATTTTAAAGCCTAAAACTCGAGAAAATTCTACAAAAAATTTTACAAATTAAAAGAAAGCTCATATTTTAGGATCAAAAAATTTCAAAGATTACATTAAAACTTATAAAAAATGAATTAAATAAAACATATTCAAAATATTAATTTACAAAATGGTAAAGATAAAAATTTAAAATTTGAAATTTGAAATAATTTTATAAGAAAAATTCACGAGTACAATACTTGTGATACTCTGAAAAAAATTCAAAATTAATTACAAAATTAAGCAACCTGACACCTTATGTTATAAAATATCAATATGAATTTTTCCTT
>JBBYHO010024496.1:0-12041 GCA_038382025.1 Adansonia gregorii
TTTTATGATTTTTAATCCTTAATAAACATCATTTCATAACTCATCACATGCTTAAACATTATATTTGATTCATTTCACGAATAAAATACATTAACTGCTAATATTGCCTCACAATGCTTAAAAATATAAATTTTACTATTGTATCATTATTTTTTTTAATAATTGGTACCATATGCTCTTGATGTTCTTCATTCATCAATATTTGGTATCACTTATTTTAAAATGTCATTAAGCTAATTGAATATCTTTCATTCCTAACAAAACCTAAGCTTTTTGAATATTCTTTTATAATTAAAATCTTGTACCTCTAATGCTCATCTTTTGCCCAGATTGTTTTTAAGTTTTGCAAGGTTCATGAAGATAAATCCATCCTCGGAAGATGAACACTTGCATAGCAAAAGGAAGCAAATTAAGCATAAAACCTCTTTAAATCAAACTAAAACCATCAAAGAATTCTAAAACACTCGAAATGGTGATCCTCTAAGTTATAATAAGCATATCATCAAAGTTTGGTAAGGTTGAGGTAATCACTAAAGAAATGCTATTAAATTCTTACCTTTTAGCATTAAGTTTGGTGACATACATGAGTCAATTATATATATAATTGGTATTCTAGTATCCAATGTATGCTTAAAATGTTCACTTTGAATGAATCTTTGAACATGTCTAAAGTGCATAATTCTCATATTTAAGCACGTTCTTTGATTGAATG
The DNA here is from genome assembly GCA_038382025.1 of Adansonia gregorii. Classification (NCBI taxonomy): domain Eukaryota; kingdom Viridiplantae; phylum Streptophyta; class Magnoliopsida; order Malvales; family Malvaceae; genus Adansonia; species Adansonia gregorii. The sequence continues at coordinate 713 of JBBYHO010024496.1, forward strand.
TTTGCTTAAATGATTTTATTGACATATCATAAATGAACATATGGAAATTTGTTATTTTTTCTTAAATTTTTTTTAACCTTTCATATGGCATCTATTGTTGTATGCATGTGTACTAAGAATTCAAAAATTTGTATCTATTGTGCATCTAAACTCCTATTGGATTAATAATTCTTAAAATCCTTTAACAATTGGTATGTTCTATCTCTCAAATGTGCTTAAATGACTATAATAGAATACAAAAATTGGATGAACTATACATTAGGACTTAAATGCATATATTTTCTCAATAATTGGTATACACGTTCTAAAATGATCCATAATTAATATACTTTTTAGAAATGTTGTTGAATTAGTCCCTTAGCTTTGAATTAATCTTAATTCAACATTTTGATATTCCAAAATGGGGGAGAGTTTTGGAGCTAAATTTGCTTACTTGTACTTCATTTATGCATATCTGTCTATGCTAACAAATAGGAAGATCTTACATCTGCTTACATTATTTATATTATCAAAATCCTTAATATTTTATGTTGGTACTCTTAAAGCCAAATATGAACAAAAATGCCATTGCCAAGTGTTTCAAAACATTTTTATAAAAAATTCCAAAAGTTTATTTCATTATGCTTTTAAGAAGGGGGAGTTTTATTGAAAATCTTTAAATTATTAGGGGGAATTTTACAAGCAAATTCACCTTAAGTTTTATCATATATAAAAAAAAGAGATTGTTAGCTATATTAGCTTTGAATTTATCTTAGTTTTGATATAACTAAAACTTAAGCTTAATTAACTTGTTTTAAATTATTTTTAAGATTGGTAATTTTCCATGAAATATTTGTAAACACTTTGAAAAATATGCGTTTTAACTCCTTCAAGCACTCAAAAATATGTTCTTAATACATATTTTTATATAAAATATTTTTTAGATAAGTTTTACATGTTTTAAAGTCATGAAAAACCTTTTAAAATTAATTTTCATATGAATGTATTGATACATACACATAGTGTATCGATACAATAGTTGGCATTAGCTAAATAACCTTAAAATGCAAAAATCACTATTCATGTATCGAGATAAATCATTCTGTATCGATACAGGACTATTCATGTATCAAGACTGATCTTTCTATATCGATACTGGATTGTTTAATAGTCATATTTTTGACCGTTAAACATAATGTATCGATGCCTATTCAATTGTATTAATATATAGGCACGGGGAGCAACGGGAAATGACATTTTGAAGGCTCTAATGGCTATATTCCTTCACCAAATGTTCTTGAAGGCTATAGACATGATCAAGGGTATAAATAAGCCACTTCAACACCTTCAGCAAGAAAAAGAACCAAGAGAATTATGCTTAACGTCAAATCTTTCATCCTTTCCATCATTTTCACTAAGTAGTTCATCTTTGTATAAGATTAATTTTTTTTTATTTTTGTATTTTTCATTTTGTATCTTTAGATACATATTGTCTTTGAGCCAAAATTCTTGTGAACACCAAACCTTTAAAGGTTTTATTTGTTTACACTCAAATCCTTGTAAAAAGGGTGGTTACTACTTAGCCATTGAAAAGTCCAGAAGTTTTCTACTTAGGTTTCAAAAGTAGTGAGAAAGGGTTCTATTTTAGCCACAAAAGATAGGGGGTAGAGGTTTGTACCTTAGCCTTGAAAGATAGAGAGTGTAAAGGTTATACCTTATCCTTGAAAGGTAGACAATTTAAGTTAGTGAATTGTGCAAATCCAAGACAAGTGAATCCAAGGTAGAAGACATAGGCAATTGAGGCTGAACCTCTCTAAATTATTGAGTTTGCTTTTCTTTCCTTTGTCTTTAATTGTTCGTTCACTAACTTGCAGTCCAAAGTTTATTATTTAGATTTCTTAATTTTATTTTTATTTATTATAGTTTTAATTTCCCAAAATTTTTATGAAATCAATTCACCCCTTCTTGATTTCATTCACCATTAAAAGGTCTAACAAATATAATACATAATATTATAAATATAATATAAAAATATGTTATATATAATAAAAGTTAAAAAATATTTTACATTAAATTATGAATTACTATTTAAAAATAGTAAAAAATAAAACATATTTTATATTAAATCTCATATTATTATAAAAATAAAAAATATTTATATTAAATCCCAAATTATTTTTGAAAAAATAAAAATAATATACAATATTTATAAATTACATAATATATATTAATAATTTCGTACTGCTATATATTATATAATTTAAAAATAAAAATATTTTATACTAAATCTTGAATTACTATTTAAAAATAATAAAATATAAAATATATCTTATTAAAGTTATTAATTATTATGTAAAATATAATAATAGTAAAAAATATTTTATATTAAATCTCAAATTACTATATAAAATTAATAAAAAAATTTATATTAAATCTCAAATTATTCACCGACATTTACATTGAAAATGAAAATAATAATCCAACAAATGCACACAATTGCTCTCTGACATTTTCACTTGTTTCATAGGTATATGGTTTAGGATGTGTAAACATCTTATTTTGTTCGGACCTTTTTTAGCAATATGGAGCACGGATGTGAGAGGAGGCAATAATCGCCGAGCGATAACCTACAGATCATATCAATGGTAAATGCAAAGATATGGCATCAAAGGATATAGTTCAAGGTGTCCGGGGACAAAAGATATGAGAAAATTCACAATTTTGCTTGAATGTATCGATACATGAGAACCATGTATCGATACAATGCTCCAACATGCCAAAAATTTGAAATGTCCCCATTTGTATCGATGTAACATGTAAATGTATCGATACATGAGCTTATGTATCAATACAAGAGCTCATGTATAAAAACTAGGCCACGCCAAGACCAAAAACATGCATTCTGTAAAGAAATGTATCGATACATAACAACACGTATTGATACAATGACCATTGTATCGATACGACGTCCATCATATCGATACACTTAAGGTTTTTGAACTCAATGTATTGATACATACAAGCTATTTTCCACGGTTCGGGCATTTTTGACTTATCCACAATTGATCCAAAACTCGATTTTAACTCATTTCTTTGCATCTAAAAAGATTGAAGCCCATATAAGATTATGAATTTAGACTTTTGAATTAACGAAAATATTTTTTGAAGTCTAAATTAGATAAAAAAAGTTTAATGTCACATGATCACCCTACTCCTCTCTAGTTTGTTGACCAAGATCACCATCAGCCACCCTACTTGCTAGAAAATCATTTCAGCATTGAAACCAGCCACCCTATGTCTATCATATTGGCAGCAAGTTGCTCCTTACAGCTACTCTATAGCCATCAAGCTGACATCACTTTGTCTCTATTGAGAAATAACCAAAAAAACCTCCAATTTAGCTCTAAAATGCTGGTCTAAGTAGGCCACTTATATCTCATATTAAAAAGGTTAGATTTCAGCTTATTTTCAGCTTCCAAAAACACATTCACACATCAAGAAAATCAAATTCCTAGCTCTTCACTCAACACCTAAAAATAGCTCTAAAACACTCACTCTCAACCATTGCACATTCTAAAAGTCACCCTTACCCATACCCAAACCAAAACCTTATTATTTTTCTCTTTTTCTTGCTTATTAACACCAAGGAAAAGAGGGAAATTCAAGCCATCTCTGCTGCTCTAGCTATTTGGCCAAGAATTAAAGTTTTGTTGGTATAACTTCCTACTTTATCACTTTTATTTTCTTCTTTTTTAGCACCTTCATCATTTTAGTGAGCTCTCTATGTTTCCATCACTCACTTAGGATTATCATGCATTATTGTGGCTTTTGGTTGTGGTAGTTTAGGATTCGGAAGCCTTAATGCCCTTTCAACATGTAAAATGCCTCATTTCATCCTTATTATTTTGATAGCTCTTGTTCATACATTTTATGCCATATCCATGCATCTTGTTATGATCAATCCATGTATGAATCATTATCCTAATATATTTCAAGCATATTTATACATTAGCTTGCATCTTGCCATGAATCATTGTCATTTTTAGCTTCCATAACATTTTCTTATCAAAGTTCATAACACGTTTTTTGTCAAGACCATTGGTAGAGTTTGCATCCCCATTTATGTTTTGTGCCATCCCCTTGTATGTTCATCGTCTTCTCCTTGTCTAAATGCATGTTTGATGACTATCAAAAACTAATTTTCAAAACCTTCCCAAGCCAAGCATGTTAACCTTAACCAATGAGGATTAGGATGAACTTAGCATTTTCCTTAAAGTTAGCTAAATATCTTGGGGAAAATTAAGTTTTTTCAGATCTGGAATCCTAGTTAAACAAGCTTAAATCTTTTGGTTTTGCAATGAAAATGGCCTTACACTTGTTCCCAAAATGTTCATGCCTTGTTTTTGAGTCAAAACCTTGAGTGGTATGATCAATAGGTTGTTTCATCATCCCAAAATACTCTAAAGCTGTGCAAATGAGTTTGTGACACTCATGCCACTCTTTCCCTTGAGTCTTGGATATTCGAATGTCAATGACTCGAGTTTAGACTCATAAACATATAGAAAATAAGAAATATCCTTTTCTTTGCTTTGTCCCTTACTGATAGCATCACTGTTATGAATTGAAAAATTACTTTAAAATTCCAAAGGATTTTTTGTGAATTTTAGAATATTTTGCTCTGAAATTATATCAAAATATCTTTAAAAGGAAGTCTTGTTTATCCTTGGATCAGTCCGGATGAAAGAGTTATGATTTTTCAAAGCTAGACTGTCTAGAATCCCTAGAGTTAACAAAGTGCATTCTGGTTGGGTCTTTCAGACCTAATAAAAGATTTTTCCAAATTTTTTTAAAATTTTTTTCTAAAAGTTCATGAAATTCCCTTTCTGAAAATGTACTATTTTCAATTTTTTGATACCAAACAAGTTCTAAATGAATTTTTGAATTTTGACACTCCTTGCCCTTCGTATGCCCTGCTAGCAGTGTAATGATCCGAACTTGAAAATTTATCCCTTGGAAAATGACTTCTTAGGATATTGGGAATATTTTTAATTGACCCTCATCGAGTTACCTTTCTAATGGTGTCTTATCCACCCTTTAAAGCCTTCAAACCAATTTAGGATAAATTTGGGAAATGGGATGCACAATGCTATCCCTTATTTTCGATTATGGTCAAAATTGAGTTGTTTTCCCGCGATTTGTCTCAAGACCTTTGAATGTCAACATATAACCTCGATTAGCCTCAAGAACATGCTTTGACCTCCCATAGCCTCATATCAAGGCATAAACATATTTTAATCTTTACCATCCTCATTCACAATAATTTTTTTTGCCAAAAGTTGTCAATATGCTCACACATTTCCTATATCACAAAGTTTTGTAACTTATGTTTTCCAACTCGACTTCTTTAAAAAGTATCAGATGTGTCACTTTTTGGGATACTCCAACCCGACCTTCCGAGAGGATACTCCAACCTTGCTTTTCAAAATTGTCGAGATTGAAAAATCTTCCTTTGTCAAAAGGATTTGTCATCCACGAGGATACTCCAACCTCAACCTTTGGAGGGGATACTCTAACCCTGACTTTTTGAGGGGACACTCCAACCTCATTTTTTAAAATTGTTAACCTAAAAAAACTTCCTTCCTCAAAATTATTCGTCATCCATAGGGATACTCTAACCCTGTCTTTCAATTACAATTTAATTTTTCCCCTTAGATTTCCATGAATACGTTAAACAAACCTTGTTTAATCAGGAAACCCAGATGCATGTAAAAAATTGTCGATTCAGTTATTCCCAGATAATTAATGCCAATTGCGAGATAAATTCTAATAGTCTATCCCTTTTCTTTATCATTACATTGAATGATTCATATCATGTTACTTTATTTATTGCCTTACTAACGTGATTTCTCTATTATGATTATTTGCATTCATGTTTTCCAATCATTTCAAATAAAACTAAGGGTAATATTCTACATAGGTATCTCTCCAGTGCCTAAAGTGGAATATTCTATTTTTCAAAGTAAAATCCAGAGCTCATTTTATTGAAAATCTCTATATTCCCCATCTTTTCGAGGCGTACATGAGATTATATTTTTTCATTAAAACTTGGCTTTGTATTTCTATAAGATTCATGCATTAAAAGGGTTTATATTGAAATAATGATGAGTTAAGATCAAAATAATCAAAATCGAGATAAGACATAGTTAGTAAGGTACCAATTTTGGGCGTCACAAAGAGGTTCGCACCTCATCATGCTAACCAACTCTTGAACCTAAACGACGAATCTTTGTATCATGTAGACCCCAGAATCGATGTTTTGAGTTTCATAACTCAAAAGATAGGTTTCAATAGGCATCCGATCATGCCTAGCCTAAAATGATCGGTGGCGACTCTAAGCGTTGGCCATTTCATGATGGTCGTCCAAGACCAATAAGATGAGTGATTCATCTTATGGTCCCCTTCATTGTATCACAATTTAAGAATCTGTACTTTCTCATTCTCATCATGTTGTGAAGGAAAAGTCTTAGTCAAGAAGATATTCTCACATCAAAAAAATATTTTAAGTTGTATGCACCCATAGATCCATGAGGATCCACCTCGAGGTACGTTTTGTGTAGAGAGTTAGGCCAATAGCTAGCTGCGTCTTGCTAGGTTCCCGATTTTTTTGATCTTCAGTCATTATTTAACTATAACCTTTTTTTGTTTTGTAAAGTAATCTTTTGTTTGGCATGATTGTCAGCATTTTCTTATTTTTGAATAATCATCAGTTTAATAAAAATTGTAATACAAAAGTAAGCAAAAAGGTTTGGTCATTTCCCTGTCACATACCATACAATTGCATGTGCATTAGAGTCCTACCAAACTCTATGGCATGGTTATAACCGAATCATTAGGAGGAAGTGAGCTATCTGCCTTCGTGAGTAACCCTCTGCGTAGGCATAGCAATAACTTCTCATATATAAATTACCTATATCTCTCATGAGTAACCTTTCATATTTACATAGGGAAATACATTGAACATATCGAACCCGTTCCACCAAACCTGTGATAGGTTTAGGATTGAGGTCCCTTAACTGTCCTTACCAAAAGAATGAGCAATTTGGATACCTATTTAGGTGTCAACTTAAACCTCATATAGTGAGCCTTATGAGCTAAGCCATGTCAAACCATACTGGAACGTTGCTAGAATACCTAGAGAATATGGTCACTCGGGAAAATATTCCTAACCTTTACTCTTAATTACCATAATTATGTAGGTAACAATGAGTATACCATTGTCACTTGCATCTACATTTTTATCATTTATCAAGGCATGCCATCGTGCTGCCTGAATGACGGCTAACCTTTGTATAAATAAGTAATAGTGAACAAAAACCATCGTTCACAATGTCTTATACTGTAAGCTGTTATGCTATCTGAATCGTGGCATAATGTGCATCCGCACTAGTGGTAATAAACGAATATTACTAATGGTCGATTATTTTTCCATCAAAATAAGATATTGCATCACATCATGAAAGGCAAATTACATGCTGGCATGTTGAAATACTGCCTGTTTCTTGTCTTACCACCTTGGTTGAGACATGTTATGAATTTTTTTCTAATGTTCTTAAATTCTTTATTTCCTTATAGTTGTCTCCTATATGTTCCACTAACTTATTTTCCTTTGTTTGTTCTTTAGTGCATTGCATCATTTCATCATAACCATCATGACTATCATCATTTTGGGATAATTGTTCTGGTTCAGTGTTCAGCAAGGGCTGTCATTTATGGAGCAACAATTTATCTCCACTATCGAGTCCTTTAAAAATATCAGAACATGGTTAGAATGTCGCCAATGTCAAGATGGGGACATCCTAAAGCTCGACTATGTCTCAGAAATGCATGAAGAGGTCAAGATCAATTTTTTTTCAGAATGATTGTCGAGAATTACAACACATTTGGGACAGTTGGGATAACAATAAGAAAGAAGCCTTTACTAAAAAGTATAGGGATATAGCTCTCTTACTTCAAGTTTAGTTGGATGATGGCTTGTTGTGAGCAATGACATAGTTCTAGAATCTAGCTTACCGATGTTTCACCATCAACCAACAAGATTTAGTCCCTACCATTGATAAGTATACAGCTTTGTTCAACATAGAAAGGGCTAAGTCAAACCGAATTTACTACAAAGCACTAATGCCTCCTCTATTCAAGAAAAGGTTGAGGCAAATTCTTAGAGGCACAGAAGTATGGGTTGAAAGTCACATCAAAGTAAAAAAGAGCACTGAATGCATTTCTTGGGCTAGCTTAAAAGAGGCCATGGTAAATCTTTTTGATCAAAAGAAAGCTCAAGATGTATACGTTCTGGCAAATTACGAGCTCATTATATTCTAAAAAACTTTGGGTTAGGTTGAGGGGGCAATTACAGATTTCTTTTCTCGCCTATGGTGCAACATCAACCTTGCTTCTACCATCATCGCCAAAACTATTCGCGCCCTCACCTTTTGCAAAAGAAAGAAACAGGAAGGTTTATCGGGTGTACCCCATTACTCCAGATATGGCTCCTAGGTCATCTCTATGTGAGGGAGGAGAAAACCAAACAAAATTTCTTCTTTAAGATCAGTCATCTTTCCATGACATTAGAGGAAGAATGTCATCAAGATAAGACAGAAAAGCATTGGGTTAAGGAATTACGAAACATCAAGGAGGAAAAAATCACATGGAGAGCCTCATAGGTGTTCTCTCAGTCAATTGTGTATAGATATGGAGACTACACTTGTGTACCACTTCTGGGGTTATGGGGAAATACTAGTTATGCTCCTCTATTGGTATTGCATCAGCACTAGTGCCACCAATTTATCCCATTCTTCAAAGCTTAGGACATTGGGATTTTGAATATGAAGAGCCCAATTATAAAGCAAAAGTCCAGTACATTTTCCAAGCCTGGAAGAAAGTCCATTGTATGGAAAGATACTAGAAAGGAAGCCTAACCACACCTAGATACGAAGAATGGAGACTTTGCCATATCAACAATCCATTGCCACCACCCAACTCTGGGATACCGCAAAACCCAATAGAGGAACTGCCTTTAGAGATCGAGCTACTTAGGAAGGAGTTCAAGTAAGAAAAGGCATTATTTGCCATAGAAATCTCTCGACTTAAAGAAGAGAAGGGCTAGCTAAAGATGGACATCTATCTTAAGAGTGGTGAAATGGATCAAATTGTTAAAGAAAGGGATCACTTCAAAAAAGACCTTGAAAGCCTAACCAAGGATTATGTGATGCTCTAAAAAGCTAACAAGTCCCGATGTATTGGCAAGACATCAGTCGAATGGGAAGTAGGAGTTGCCACTCTCAATCACGAGCTGAATCAGCAAAAAGAAGAAGTCAGAACTAGCAAAGAAAAGTTCACAAGGGCAAATGCTCTTACTTCCACCTACCAACGAAAGAATTAAAGACTCGAGGCGCAAATGCAATATGTGAGAGTCGTTAGGGTTGAAAATGAAGTCGTCACTCATAGAATTTAAAAGTTAGAACAGTCTTTTCAAGATCATGAAGGTCATATCAATGAACTAACAAGGGCTTCCGAGCAATACGAACTGGATTGGCAAATGACAATCGGCCAAGCATATATGAACTATCAAGAACAACATCAATACCTTATTGAATAAGTTCAGATGGCTGAACGAGAGGCAGATGACATAATTGAAGTGGCTTGATCCATAAGGTGAGATATCATACCTGTTAGTGATCGTGATTGATAACTTTTGGGTTTTCTTGATCCTGTGATTACATAATGTAATCATGTTATATACTTTTAGATGTAATCATGTCGTAAAATAAAAAAACCTTTTGTGACTGTATGAATGATGTTATTGACGAAGCTATTCTAAGAATCAATTGTCTCTAATGCATATGCACATTTAATTTCACCATTTTTCATTACACTTGCATCAATCATTCATTGCATCATAAATACTCATCAATAAATACATTTTTAAATAAAAGTCTAATACAAGAATTAGGCCATAAAAGTGCAAGAGATTTCGAGATTAATTAGGAACGTGAAATCTTACATCATGCATCGTTACAGCACATGACATCATAAGCAAAACATAAAAAGCAATCATGAAGCTTGTATTGAGTGACTTGAGCTAATGGTTAAGGAATCACAGGACTAGATGCTCCATCAGCAAAGCAAAATGCAAACTCAGATGCTGAGACTTATGGAACTAATGATAGCCTCTATAAAGGAAAAAGGGTAAGCCAGCACTACTAAAATAAGGAATGATCCTCCCAACGTTGAATGTCCTTTTGCCAATAATCTAGAACTTGCCCAAGAGGAAATTAGACAAGAACAGCAGCCCGCTTTTCCACCTACTGCTTAGGCTCCGTCAGTCATCTACCTAAATCCTATTACGGTAGGTCAATTCATTTTCGATACTCAAAGGGTGAATGCAAAAGTTTCATCGACAGATCTGATAGCCCTAGACCATAAGGAACCAGAGAAAATAGAAAATCAAAAATCCACCATGACTAGGGAAGAAGTGAACAAATTTTAACTACTAGAAAAATACCTTTAAGCTATTAAAGGGAGGGATAAGTTTGAAGCTTTTGATGCACAATTGCTATCTTTGGTGTGCAACCTTGTCATTCCCTCGAAGTTTAAAGTCTTAGAGTTTGAAAAGTTTAATGGAACCATTGATTTTTTTGTCCATGTTTAAATGTACTTGCTAAAGATGGTCGGGTACGAGAAAGATGAAAAGCTCCTAACTATTGCTTCCAGCATAGCCTTACTAGGATAGCAGCTCCATGGTATATCGAGCTAGACAATGTGAAAATTCAATCATGGGTTAACTTGGCTAAGGCATTTCTAAATCAATACCAGCACATGTCAGATTGGGCACCAGATCAACTTCCCTAATGAATTTCAAGAAAAGATCCACTAAAAGTTTTAGACAATACGCCTAAAAGTGGAGAGAAGAAGTAGCCCTAGTCCAGCCTCCCTTTATAGAGAAAAAGATAATAGTCACTTTCATTCGCACCTTACATGCTCCTTATTATGTGAAGCTCATAGGGAATGCCACCAAGAAATTCATAGACTTGGTTCTCTCTAGAGAAATGATCGCTATTGCCATTAAAAGTGGTAGAATGTCTGTTAGGGAAATAGCTGGATTGACTAAGAAGCCTATTGTAGGTAAGATGAAGGCAGGAAAGGCCAATGCCATAAGTTATGTTAGCTTATCTCAGCCAAAATAGCATCAAATACCCGACCCATGCTACCCAAGCATGCTGTATTCTCGCTCTATTACCATACCTCCTCTGCTAATTAATGCTATAACCTACAGCCCATCCTTTGCAATCCCTTC